>JAYJMB010088572.1:0-19211 GCA_036873735.1 Pouteria campechiana | reverse complement strand
TATTTAGGAATCAAATAGGTGCAAAAGATGAAGTATTAGGAGAATAAAATATGACATTTTGCATTCTCATCAAAAATGCTTAAGAATGAATTGTTAGTACCTTAATATTTTACTCATGTCTTTGCTCATCATTAAAACATGATTGGTGAAAAATGTTCATCATCAAAATCAAGCTATTTAGGAGTATATGTTCAACATGATGTCTTATGTTTAATGCTTTCAATTTATTGGTTATTCATTGGATTATCAAATATTTATGGTTTGACACTCGAGAGAGGTAACCCCAAATAGGATCTAGACATCATGACATAAAATCATCAATGACTCGGGAGAGCTTCTAGATTTTATGAAATCATTCCAGAGAATCCTAGATATTAATGCATTCCTAATGTTGTGATTTTTATATGGATATTAAAATCAGAATTTTAGGAATAGATACTTGGCTTGATACTTGGGAGAGGGAGTTGAGTGCTGTTGTATTCTCGATTTATAAACCAATGAAATGATCACCTTGGAGTAAGTTGAAAATGCCATGAATGAAGCATAAATGAAATCAATCCTCTAAAGCTCTCATACCTTGATTTATTCTATTCAAAGATTTTCCATTTTATTTATTATTCAATTTCTTATTTATCGACTATCCAGATAAGGTTGGAATTATTCATAACAATAGCTAGTGATTAATTAAAATACACAATCCCTGTGGGTACGACACTCTCTCACTACTATATTACAAAACTTGACATCGTACACCTGCTATATAATTTGTAGCAAACAAGTTTTTGGTGTCATTGTCAGGGATTGACGTTATTTTGATTATTCACTAATATTGTAAAAAGATATTCTAGTTTTAATTTGGGTTTTTGTTTTATTTTACTATACACTTATTTCTTTATCTTTTATTATTGTTGATTCAATTTTTTTAGCTCTAGTAGTTGTGTATGGAACATCCTAGAGATTCTTATCTAACTCCCTTTGATCCAGAAATTGAAAGAACATTGCAGAAAATTCGAAGAGCAAAGTGAGCCGAATCAAGTGCAATGGCAAAACAAGAGCAAAACCAGTAGCCAAATCAGAACCAACAAGCAAATCAAAACCAATAGAGACTAATCAAAGACTATTTTAGGCCAATGGTTAATGTAAATTATTTAGGCATTACTCATTTTGTGATCAATGCCAATAACTTTGAGTTGAAGCAGGAATATATGAACATGGTCTAGCAAAATTGGTTTGGGGTTTCACCAAGTGAAGACCTAGATATCTACTTAGTCATGTTCCAGGAGATCAGTGACACCGTGAAGATGAATAGCATTCCAAACAATGCCATTAGGTTAAAGCTATTCCCATTCTCGTTGAGAGATAAAGCAAGAGGCTGGTTGCAAAGTCTACCACCAGGAAGCATACTAACATGGGAAAAGATGGTAGAGAAGTTTTTAGCAAAATTCTTTCCTCCAGCCAAGACTGCTCAACTCAAAAGTAAGATTGGCCAATTTCAACATTTGGACTTTGAACCACTCTACAAGTTTTCGGAAAGGTTCAAGGAATACTCAGAAGATGTTTGCAACACAGTGTCCCTGACAGGATACAAATTTAGTTGTTCTACAATGGATTGAATGGCCAGACGAGGACCATAGTTGATGTCACATCTGGAGGATCACTGATGGCCAAGAGTAACACTTGGGGTTTTAATTTTAGTAATTGTTTAATCGAGTACATTATGGTTTACTTCGGGATGTTAAACAATGAGGCCAATTTTGAAAGATTTTCTTAAATGATCAATTTGGAATAACATGTAGGTGATGGGATTAAGTGTAATGAAATTATTTCAATTTATTTGAATGGATTCATTATGTTTTTAAGGCCATATTTATGTTAAAATATCATGGAAAAAGATAGGAGAAGTAATTAAAGAGGAAAGAAATGACATTGAAATAAGGTGGAAAAATGTGAAGTAAAAAGGGCCAGTAGGACTAGCGCCATAGTGCCAGAATGGAGGCTGCAACATTAGAGTAGATGGGAGCATGGTGGTAGGTAGAGAGAGGGGCGCTGCGGTGCTCGAATCTGAGGCCACGGTGCCGGTCGATGCTTTAAAATGGTGGCCCAACTTTTTTTCAGCTAGGCCATTCGGTTCTTCCTCCCCGC
Organism: Pouteria campechiana; assembly: GCA_036873735.1. Classification (NCBI taxonomy): domain Eukaryota; kingdom Viridiplantae; phylum Streptophyta; class Magnoliopsida; order Ericales; family Sapotaceae; genus Pouteria; species Pouteria campechiana. The sequence goes on along the minus strand of JAYJMB010088572.1, from coordinate 17,069 downwards.
TCTGTTTTCCTTCTTCTCACACCTAACCTCTTGTTCCTACACCTCATTTAGAATGATTTTGCTAGGGAAAATGTTGGTTTAGACAATTAATCCATCATTTATGCTCCCAAAAACCCAAAACCCATTCGTTTGAGCGGTGGAGAAAAAAGGAAAACTCCATTTTGCTATAAATCATGGAGGATTTTGAGGATTTGATGTTGAATCCTTGTGCTAAGGAGGAAGCCACATATGAATGGCAAGGTATGCTCCTTTTTCCTTATTCGAATGGATGATTTGGCCTTGTTAGGGTTTCCATGAATAGTAAATTTTGGGAATTTTGGGCAAGATGATGGAAATTACTACTAAGATCATAGGGACAAGGATTAATTACTTAATTATAGTGTTTTGAGGTGATTTGGACATGGAAAACCATGATTTATGTTTATTAGGGTTTGATAGAAACTCGTGAATAGGGAGTTTTGTATGAATGACATGAATTGTGATTTAATTCCTAGGGGAAATTGATTAATACATGAATTATGATGTGTTAGAACTTATATGGAGTGATTTAGACTTGTAAAAATTAGATTTGTGATTATAACCTAATTGGGGTTTTTCTATAAGGGTTATATGAGACATGAATTAGTTGAATAAAGGTTTGAGTAACATATGATTGGACTTAATTGCTAGTAAAAAGAATTGTAGGATAACTATATGATGTTGGACATGAAGTTATTTGTAAACCTTTGTGGTACTATTAAGAATTAAGAGGAAATATTAGATGAAATACCATAATGGAAAAGGGGAAATTGTGCGTAATGAACTTAGGTAGTCAATTAATTAAATTGGAAACTAAATCAATATGTTATGAGGATTACTTCATTATTATTGCAATTAATTCACTATTGGTTATGTTATGAAGTTTTGTATATATTTGTACATGAATTTAGTGAAGGGTGGTTACTACATGTTGATAAAATGCTTCCATAAGGAAGGCAAGGTGATCGATTAATATTATTACAAATTGTAATGGATTAGACATGAGGCACTATGCATAATTAATGATAGTTAGATTGGGATTCATATTTGATAGGCTTATGACTAAGAATAGAGTACTCATAGCATTTAAAAGGGTTATATATAATTGTGTTACAATGAAAATTATCTTTAAATGAGAACTCATGTAAAGGAAATTGAAATTATGTGATATATGTAGGACTATTGAGTTGAATGGGAAGTTGAGGTTGAGTCGAAAGCTTGTGAAAGTATTCTTTTATACAAGTAAGTAGGCTTCCTCTTTCTCTTATGGTTGAATTTAATGTTGAATTGGGATATGTAATATTCCATTTTTTTATATCTAGGCATAAATGTTTTGATTGGGGATAGTGGATATCCCATATTTGGTTTAAGACTGATGCTTATTTGATTTGATGAATGTATGAAAGTTGTGGGATAATGAGTATCCCATGAATTGAATTGACTAGTGTTTATTATTATGCCCAATGAAGGAATTAATAGGGATCGTGAGTATCCTAACAGTCTATTGAAAGATAAGGGTTTTCATCAAAAATTGTATTACATGAGCATCAATGTGAAGACTGCATGGGAACTTGAGTTATAAAAGCGTGTGCCTTATGAGCCTATTGATGGTGTGATATTTTTTGAACTTTCGATGTGGTAATAAATTTATATATGTTTTTGATATTGTGTTGTATATAATTGAGTTAAACTATATGGAATGTTGACTAGGGATCAAACATATTTTGGATTTAATCATATTATGTTATTGAGCTATTGATTTTTATTTCTCTATTATACTTACTGAGTTGCCCAAACTTATGCCTTTTATGTTCAATTTTTAGCTAGTAGGTTAAGTATAGATTCCAACTAAGGCTTGAGACTAGTGAGCAAATGTTGAAGACATTGTTCTTATGATAGAATAATTTGGATTTGAAATTCACATGTCATTGTATATTTGTATTCAAAGATTTCAAGTGATGTATAATTGTAATTCAACTGAACTTGTATAATTGTAGTTAAAGGGATTCAAATAATGTAAATGATACATAGTGGCATGTCATAATAATAAATTGGTGTAATATGTGGGCAGACCTATATGACCCCAATTCTGTATATTGCCATCATGATTCACCCTGGTCTTGGGAAATAGTGGTATTGTGGATGTATGTTATAGAATTTAGAACATTGGTTTATTTAGTTGATAAATACTTGTAGAGGTTCAGGTCTTAATATTTCAGGGTAGACTCTATTGAAATTTTGGTGGTGATTTCCTTTAAAATAGGGAAATTATAGGAGAATAAGAGAACGCATTCCGCATAAACCCCACTAGAGAACAATCTACAGGATGGTCCAAATGCATAAGGTGGGGGTGCAGGGCATTACACCAAGATTGCAACTGATGCATACTCATTACTAGAAGACATGGCTTCTAATACATTCTAGTGGTTGAATGAAAGGAACATGGTAAGAAATGTTGCAGGTTGCATTGAGGTGAACCCGATCATTGCCCTTACTGCATAGATGTCCTCTTTGATGTGCCAATTAGCAATAACTAACTAAGCATCTAAGGGAGTTCTAGTGCAGGCGAGTCCTCTTCTTCTTTCGCAATCGAAGCATTTATGGCTACAGATACAATTAAGGAAGAAGTGCAGTATGTTAACAACAAGGGCTACAACAATTTCAGGGGGGGACAACATGCCGAACCAAAATTATTCAAGATGGAGAAATTAGGATAATCTTCCTTATGTAAATCAAAGGAATACTATGAACCATCCTCATGAGTTTTAACTTCCATACTAATCTCAATTAGTGAAGAAAAATCCATCTCTCGAAGACCTCAAGAGCACATTCATTAATGTAAGTCAAAAAAGGTTTCCAAAAATAAGGCAAAACTTGATAACATAGAAACAACCATGGCAAACATAAATGTTTCTATCAAATCTTTGGAGATGAAGATTGGATATCAAGCTCTTTTGGCAGCTCGAACAGGGGTAATTTTCCAAGTAACATGGAGAAGAATCCAAGGGAGCACTGCAATGCCATAACTTTGAGGAGAGGAAGAGAACTAGAACCACCAAGGATGCATGGAGATCCACAACCCTTCTCAGAGGTAGAAAGCCAAGATGCAATCCAAGGAGAGAGAGAGAGAGAGAGAGAGAGGATGAAGCAAAGTGAGAGGAACCAAAAAACCAACCAGGGAGGATCACATTTCCTAACAATCCTCTTGTTCTAAAACCCAAGCTCCCTTTCCCTCAATTATTCCAGAAAAAGAATATAGATGAACAATTCAGTAAGTTTCTAGAAATTTATAGAGGCCTTGGAGTAGATGCCCAACTATGCTAAATTTATGAAAGAGATCATGTCCAAGAAGCAAAAGTTGGAGGAATTCGATACACTAAAGCTAATAGAGGAATGCAGTGCTATTTTGCAAAAGAAGCTCCCTTAGAAATTAAAGGACCTAGGGAGTTTTACTATACCTTGCACCATAGAAAATTCCTCATTTTATAAGGCATTATGTAATTCAGGTGCATCCATTAACTTAATGCCTTAGGAAACTTGGACTAAAAGAGGTGAAATCCACGACCATCACACTGCAGTTGGCAGATAGGTCTTTGACCTATCCTTCTAGGGTCATTGAAGATGTGCTAGCTAAGGTGGACAAGTTTATCTTTTTGGTGGATTTCATTATACCGGACATGGAGGAAAATCATGAAGTGCCATTGATTTTGGGAGGACCATTTTTAGCAATAGGAAGGGCACTGATTGATGTCTAGAAAGTAGAACTGACATTGAGGATAAATAAAGAGGAGGTAAAGTCCAACATTTACCGTGCTATGAACATTCCTCTTGAAAAAGACACATTCAATAGGATAGAGGTTTTGAATGAGTGTCTTAACTTTATATTTACTAAAGAAAGTATTCAAGACCCACTAGAGGATTGCATTGAAAATTCTATGAATCAAGGTATGATAGGTATGAAAGAAATGATTGAACATGTCATGGCATTGGAAACACTAGCTAAAGAGAAAAATAGCATGAAAGTGGAAGCACAAAAAGAAGACACTATTGGTATAAATGCATGATTTTGATGACAAACAAAATTTGATTTAAGATTATATACTAATGATTGTTGTCAATATTTAGTATATTGAAATCAAGTTGTAGAAAATAAGCTTAGAAAACATATTCCATGGCGTCAAGGCTTGGACGTGTAAAACAAGCAAGAGATGAAGTACTATTATAGACAAAGCACTAAACTATTTCCATTCGTTTGTCAAATTGAAAAAGAAAATTATATCCAACATATGCAAAGTAGTGTGCACACTGCAAAATTTGTCTATCATAAGCAAGCCAATGGTCGTTTGTTGATAGCAGAAAAACTTAAGAAGTGAAGATCTTCTAGCAAAGTAGTAAAAGGCAGTATAACAAAGCAAAGACTTCATGAACCAATGATCGTCTGGTGTGAATAGATAAAGCAGAGAAGTGAAGGTCATATGGAAGAGTGAAAAGGTTCATCTGGTGGAGCAATGATGTCTGTCTATTCAACTAAGCTCATCTACTATCTACAATAGACGAAGCCAAGAAAAGAATTGATCTGCACCTCAATGCTTAGTCTGTCACTTTTAATAGACAACCCATCAAATGAAGTAATGAAGGAAATCTATCTGTGTTCTAACATTTTGTCTGTTACTTACAATAGATAACTCAATAGCTGAAGCACTGAAGAAACAAGTCATCCATGCTTCTACAGTTCAACAAATAAATCACAAGACAAAGCACTGGAAAGGATGATTCAACTGCCAGGGCTGAAAAAGATGATTCATCTGCTACTTATGAAAGATAAATCAGAAAATAAAGGAACTTTATCTTATGAATAGCCGGATAGATACTTTGTCTATCATAAGTAAAAGATGAGCAACGGTCAGGCCAAATCATTGGTCTTCGCTCAGCATTAATAACGCCCTTTCCATTTTGATGAAAAAGTTAGCCATTGTAGCAATACCTCAGCCGGAGCTTATTAAGAAACTAGAAATCATCTTCTCCAAGGTCAATAATGCAAGCATTTCAATAAAGGGGATTAAGAAGAAGTCAGAGAATACAAAATATGCTAATCAGAATGGTCTTTTGTCATTAATGGAGCTCATCTATCATCAATGACTGAAATTCAAAGCAGTTATAAATGAACCATTGTTGGAGTAGGAAGTAACCAAGTATTTAAAATCATTTAAATCCTCTTGAGAGCATTTACTAATTAGAGCCAAACCCTCTACTAATCTTCAAGAGTTAAGAGCCTTGCATTCAAATCTTCCTTAACCTTTTTTTGAAGGCTCACAACCACCTTTGGGAAAATCATTTACTTTTGCATTCAATTTTCAGAAACCTACCCCTATGCTTACTAAAAAATACCTATGCTTCAACTTATGATATTCATTCTTTGTAAATTCCTTGAGCTAGTGGTTGAGGCTAGACTCAAGAAGAGCTATGAATATCTGAGTGCAGACAAGAGATATTTATTTATGCTCCATAGAGTTGGAATCTAGAAGAGTGCTTGGAGCATTATAAATACGCCCCCTAGAGCTAGAATCTACAAGAGTGTTGGAAGCACTACTGTATTTCTATTATTAGGAATAGTGGAACCTAAGAAATTAAGAGAAAAATATGTTTGGAAGAGTGGAGTAGAGTGTTTACTTGAACCTTTATAAAAATCACTGTCTTATTTATTTGTGCATTTGTTGATTGAGTGATTGATTACTAGAGGGACAATTAATCCTTATGGGGTTGAGAAATAATTTTTAAGGACCCAATTCACCCCTCCCCTCTTGGGTTTTTGCCTAATCTTTGGGACCAACAAGTGGTATTAAAGTAGTCTAAATAAATATTTGTAATGATTCAATGGCAAACCCATCATCCTCGTTACAAATATTCGCTGAGGGGCAATCATCTACCTGGCCACCCCTATTTGATGGAACTAACTTTGCTTACTAGAAGCTAAGGATGAAGCAATTGATTATAGCTAATTTATTATAGCTAATGATATTAAGTCTTAGAAGGCTATTAAAGTTGGAATCACTCTTCCCACTACTGAAGTAGATGCATGGTCCAAAGAGAAAGCCACCTTAGTCCAAAATAATGCAAAAGCTGTGAACTCTTTATTTCGTGGACTATCCTTATCTAAGTTTGATAGAGTATCCTCTTGTACTACTGCTAAAGGTATCTGGGATAAATTGGTGTCTATATGTGAAGTATCCTCACAAGTCAAGGGAGTTAGAAGAATATGTTGATAGGAGAACTAGAACTAGAAAACTTTAGGATGAAGGAGCTCATTTTGTAAAGTTACTAATGCTTTGAAAGGTTTGGAAAAAGAAGTCACAAACTTTGACCAGGTGATGAAGATACTAAGGATGCTACCAAATTCATGGAGCTAGAAGATCACAGCAATAGAGGAAGCAAAGGACCTGAACACTCTTCTAGTAGACAATCTTATCAGCTCACTTATGTCACACAAGCTGATCAAAAGTAAAATAGAGGAGCCAACAAAGCCAAAGAAAAGTATTGCTCTAAAAGTGACCAAAGAAAATAATAGTGATCTGACATCATAATCTAAAGATAATATGGTCATGTTGGTTAGAAACTTTAGAAAGTTTGCAAGAAGCGGTAGAGGCAGCACCTCAAGGAGACAGCCTAGACAATAGAAGAAAATGGCTAAAAGAAAGAAGGATCTCCCATATGCAATAGATGTGGAGGGATTAAACACATGTCTCCTAAGTGTCCCAATGAAGAAAAAGTAAATATGAATAAGAAGGATGAAAGAAAAAAAACTTCAAGAAGTCTTCAAGAAACCAAGCTAGAGGAATGTACGTGAATGATGAAGACTCGTCAAGGACAAGCTCAATTGAGAAAGGTGACAATGAAGTTGAACACCTTGCAAGAATATGCTATGTGGCCTAGATGGAGAATGAATCAACAGATCAAATCACCATCAAGGAGCAATGCACACAGAGCTAGAAATAGAGGTAAACTCTTACTATTCCTATAGTTCTAACTTTTCAAGCTCAAGTAGCACTTGTTTCAAATGCAAAAATTTTGATGATTACAACAATCTTACAACTCTCTCTTCAATGAGTTTGAATCACTTAGATAGAAACTTACTCAAAAGAAAAGACACTTTGATGCAATTTTCAAAGTAAATTCTATTATGACATAAAGAAATCTATCTCTACAAAAGGAGGTTGGAGATCTAAAGAAAGAGATAGAAATATTAACCAACATGTTGAGTAAATTCTCCAATCCAGGAGAATCTGAGACAAAGTTCATGATAATGACTGATCAAACTAGCAAAAAGAGACTTGGCTATGAATAGTCAGATGATGAAAACTTACAAAAAATTGTTGGATAGTCCAAGGGAGTGAACCTCATAGAAGAAAGGGAAAACTATCCAAACATTAGAAGGTTTATAGGTTATCCTTTGATAAAGAAACCAGTGGAATATACTGCATCTAGCAAAGTTCCAAATACTTGGTGTTTCTGCAACAGAATTGGACATAAAGTGTATAATTGTTATGCCAAAAAACTACAAGCAAATGGTACAAAGATGAGATGGAAACATAAGAAATATGCATAAACTTCTACCACACACAATTCCACTAACGCCATTGGACCTAATACTTGGGTTCAAAAAGGGTAAGAAGAAAATTTGCTTTGAATGCTGGTAAGTCTCAAAGCTACGTCTAGTAATGCATGGTTCATGGATAGTGGCTGCTCGAGACATATGACTAGGAATAAGAAGCTGTTCAAAGAAATGAAACTGACGAATGGAGGAATAATTGCCTTTAGCAATAATGACAAAGGCCTTATCAAAGGAATAGGTAAAATTTATGGTTTATTCAATGCATGGATAGAGGATGTATTTATCACACCCCACCTTTCGAGGTGTAACCTTGGTTATTTGCCTTCATTTTCACCTTGACTTGCCCACTTTTAGGGTGGGGGCGCTCATATCCCATTCCAAGACACCTTGACATTTCAACATTCCCTTTCCTAATTTAAAAATTTTAATGAAATTTCTATCAAAATTCTACAGAGTTTCCCCTGAAAAATATTGCAATCAAAACATAATATACAACAATTATCAAATAAATTTCTAAACATCAATGTTTACAATTCCAAATTATACATAAACTTGTAGTTTCAATACATATAACTCAATTCATAAATCATTAATATGGCCCAACCTACCCACAGCCCAAAACCTATGTCACATCATGATAGCATTACACCTTAAGGGAATATATCCTACTATCATAATATTATACGTCATTTACTAAGACATGCCAATATTTTACCTTATATATCATTGACAATTTAATACAATCATACATCACTTGAGATCTTTGAATACAAATATAACATGACATATGAATTTCCAATACAATTTATTCTATCATAAAATAAAGTCTTCAACATTGGCTTACTAGTCTCAAACCTTGGTTGGGAATCTTCATCTAGCCTATCATCTAAAAATTTAAACAAGAAGGCATGAGTCTGGGAAATTTAGTAAGTAGGTAAATGTCATAAACAATAATTAATTCACAATGGGTATGTTTCATATCAAATCGACATTCATCTTTATAAATAATTACAAATGGATATATGTTCATCAATTAATACTAAATAAACTTTCCATGTATTTACATCCAACCAATCCATCTCATAGTGAATCAATTTTCAATTTAAACATACAACGAAGGAATATTCCTATCCCTACCATTAGATATTCAAACTAAATCAAATATCAATTATTCTATTCTAAGGGACATTCATTATCCCTAACAACTAAACAACATCAATCTTAACAAATATGGGATATTTACTATCCCTAATCAGCACATACGTGTCTAAATTCATACAAATGGGCTAATCCCCATACATTCAACAAAACAAGCCCAGATTTCAAACAAAAGGATAAACATCATCCCTAGCCATTCAATGAAAACAAATGCCTACTTACCTCATGTGAAACATATTACACTCTTCCAGCTCCATTCCTTTTCATCCTTCTCAGATTATCCTATATAGGGCAATAATATTAATTATTTACAATTGCAACTCTTAATTCATTTCCTACTAATGTATTTTCGGTATACGCAAACCATAATTCAATTTCTAGTTAATAATTCCATACCAAAATCATTAATATTCTATCTCCTTCATTAGAGTTTCAAAGTACTTTGTTTCTAACAATAAATTTTTGTCATACAACATAAATAATGCTTAAAAACTTTCAAAATAACTCAATTAAGCCTTTAATTCAACAAATTTATAGCTTACATAGCCCATACACAAATTTTCTTGATTAGCCCAAACTAGGTCATAGTCCAATATCCATTTTCATTGATCCAAATCATCCCATATAAGTCCTAGAACATCATAATTCAGATATTAATCAATTTCCCCATGCTAATTTCACATAAATCACAAAATTCCCTAAAAGTTACTACTCACAAAACTCTACTAAGCTAGTTTTATGAATTTTCATGCCTAGTTCACTATAATCAACCAATTTAATCATTTTCCACATGATTAATATGACAAAAAACCATATAATCTTGCTCAATTTCCACTATTTCTAAAATTCTACAAAACCCTAGCTTATAAAAATCCACTACTCCGGCACACTACGAGACTGATGCCACAGCATCAAAAACCTATGTTGTGGCTTCGACTTACTATATGCCATTAAATTTTTCTTATGCTGAAGTGATGTCGCAACATCAAATTTTAATGTCGTAACATCCAGTTCAATGTCGTGGCATTAAATTCTGATGTTGTAGCATTCAACTTGCTGGATGCCTTGAAAAACCATATTTTTGAAGTGATACTATGGCATCAAAAACCAGTGCCGCGATATGAAAATTCCAATGTTGCGGCATCAATTTCTGATTCCTCAGCATCCACCTGCTGGACACCTAACTTAACCGCTAGACACCATTTCAATATTTTGAGCATATCTTTCACATATGATATCCAAATCACATGATTCCTGAGGCATTGAAGTTAACTACATTTTCCAAATAAGCTCACATCTATTTTTGGTAATAAAGTGTTGATTAATGGAGAAATATGATATTTTGATGAAATGATTCAAGTATGTATAAAGTGTATGAGAATTTCATGAAATTAATCCAAATAAATATTATGTGTATGATTATGTAGAATGTATACAAGTTAATCGAGGCAAATTTGGATATAATTATGTTAATTTATATAAGGAATAAACGATGGAAAAAGAAGGGTGAAAAATGTCAAAAAATGAGAGAAATAAAGCCAAGGTAGCAAGCTGGTGCCAACAGCACCGTGCAAGGTGGTTGAGTGGGTGTGGCAGCAAGCCAGTGCCGGCGGCTCCAGTCGACGGCTATAAAAGTCCAACCCAAATTTTCTTCCCCTAACTGTTCCATTTTACTCTTTTTCCATTTTGTTTCTTCCCCTATCATGCCCTAATCATATTTAGCTTTGTTTCTTACCTATTTAGCTAGGAAATCATCTTACCTAGCTAGTAAATCATGTGATCTTTCATTTAAACCTAACTTTTGGCAATTTAAACCATAAAATTGGGAGAAAAAATCAAGTTTTCTTCAAATGGATGGTGCCAACTAGAGTTTTGGGCTTGGATTTACATCCGTGAGAGAAATCCATGCATGGATTGCCTGGTAAGTTAGATTTTCCCTCCTTATTTCTCATTTTCTTAAGTTAGGGTTTTGGGAATTTGGAGATTTTGAAGAAAAATGATGGATTTTTGTACTTAAAATTGATGTAAATGATCATAAATGCATGGGGGACTGGTTTAACACAATGATTATTATGACTTAGCATGAGAAATTATGAATTACGTAAAACTAGGTTTTCTATGAATAGTGAAATTTGGGTGTTTCCTTATTTTTGTGAAATTAATCATGGGGTAAATGATTATTGGCATGATTGATATGTTTTACAACATGTATGGATTGATTTGGACCGATAGAATGAAATTTTGGGCTATATCCTAAGTAGGAGTTAAAGAGGATTTTTGTGTTTGGGCCATGTGAGCCACAAATTGATTGCATTAGACGCCTAATTTGATTGTTATTGAAGTTAATTATATGTTGGTTATGCTATATGATGATAGCATATGGCTGGAAATGAAATTTCTTAAGAACCATCATTGAAATGTTATGATTTACATTATGCTATTAGCCATTTGATAAAATATCCCAATTAGGGATAAATTGAGGTTGACTATGACTTTGAGACCCTTATAGATGGGATGGAATGACTAGTCATTTGGGATGTACATAGAATTTAAGTGGTATATGTAAGATTAATTAGATGTTGAATATATTAGCTTTCGATTGTGCATTGATGAGTATGTAATTATGCATTTGGAAAGTATAAGGGATCAGCAATGAATCAATCATAGTATCAAATTCATTGGTTTGAAATGAATCAATTCTAGTTATGTTATAAATGAGTGAGATTTTTTCATGTACAAGATCATTTGAGAAGGATGAAAAGGCATAGAACTTAAGGACATGGTTTAGAGTGAAAGGCTTAAGGTAAGTAGGCACCCCATGTTTTGTATGAATGATAGTATGGGGATAGTAATTATCTTATTGGTTGTTTCCAGGCATGTATATTTTGGATGAGGGATTGTGGATATCCCTTACTTCTTTAAGATAAATGTTTATCAAGTATGATGGATGCACGAATGTTAGGTATAGTGAGTATCTTTGGGATTGAAATAAGGGGCGTTTGGGTTTATGGTATGCATATGTGACTATGGGGATAGAGAATATCCCATGTCATTAAGCTTATTCTTATGTATGAACGTCTCAATAAAGAAGGATTGAGAATATCTCAATGTTGTATATGAATGAGCATGTGTATGGTTGTTTCATTTATGTATGTGGTTGTGAACATGATATGCATAACATTATGCATGTTGGATTGGTAGGGATAGTAACTATCCCAAGTTGAGTATGATGTTGTGATAATATGGATGATGAAATTGATAGGGAATAGTTTGTATTTCCTAATTGCATTTTAAGTGATGTTTGTATGGATAAAGGGGTATAGAGTTTATCCCATAAGTCTTATTTTAGTTCTATAATCTATGAATGAATATATGAATGGCATGGGAAGCATTCCATGAGTTGTATGTGGTGCCTAAATGGCATTGTTATGGGGTTATGCCTATATGACATAGTTTGATGTGTGTGGTGTTTGCATGGCACCTAGTTCTGTATGATGAGCAAGAATGGCTGAAATATAAGGTAATGTGAGGTGCATAGAGGGCACATATATGGTATGATTGTACACCTGAAGGGCATAGAGTATTGTAATGAATTGAGGAGGATTTGAGCCTCTTGGATCTACCTTCTTGCTGTGATAGTTGTGTTCATTTTGTTGATGAGAACATGTGGTTTTTGATTTATTATTGTTTTATATTCCTGCCGATTTATTGAGTTGCCAGGACTCACACCTTCTTATGTTAAATTTTTAGTTGATAGGCTAAGTGAAGAATCCCAACTGAGGATTGGGAATGGCAAGTGATAGTAGAAGACATTAAGGATATGGTAAGGTATTAGGATTGGAATCACATTGAAATTGGTATTATCAATTGATAGAGAAAATGTATAATGATTTAATTGTATAAAATCATGATGTATTTGTATATTTGTAGATTGAAAAGATTCCAATTGTATGGCATGTTACAATGAATCATTAAGTATAATAATATAAATGAAATAGTGTGATTTTAGGTAGTAGATTGCCATCATGATCCGGTTCCAATCTTGGGCAGAGTTATGAGTGTTGGTCTAGGTGTTTTAGATATAATTGTTATTTTATATTGTAGAAATGTAAACTGTATTGATTCAATCCATGTATATCAGGTTTAAACATCCATAAAATAAGGAAACTCTGCTGAATTTTAGGTAAGATATTTCCCTTAGAATTAGGAAAATGGTAAGGTTATAATAAGATTTCCCCTAAGAAGAAGGGAAATGGTAGCGTCCCGCATCAGCCCCTGTGTGGTGTGATCAAAATACAGATGGTATTAGAGCTAGTGACTTATCTGTGTGATAAGTCTTGCTTGTTTGTGTGAGAACACTAAGTCTAGCTTCATGATGGAAATGGTTATGAGAAAGAACTAGGAAATGACATGCCAATACTGGTTTATGGATTCATGAGAAAAGGTTAACTTAATAGTAATAGGAAGGCGTGAGAAAGGAAGTAGGGCATGTAATTGTTAATGCTAAAGTATTGTGGTCATTGTTGCCATACAAAAGAAAGTGAAAGTATTATGATAGCACTAAATAGCATTTGTTTGTAGTGGGTAGAGTAGCACAGGGAAGCATAGTGGTACCCATATATGTATTTTTCTGACTTGTTTATTCATAATGTTGGTAAATATGAAAATGAAAGAATGAAACAGTGAAGTTTCATGGTTAGCATGTGTGCCTTGATTGCATAAATTATTATGATGAATTGATTGATTGTGATGTTTTGTGATATAATGTGATGTGTTGTGCCATCAATCTCACTGTGTATCTGGGTGACTATTTTGGTTTGTTAATATGTTTTGTTGAGTTATTCATTTCAGAAATGAATAAATTGAGTAATCAGTTGTATATTGATTGTTTTGTGATGAATGATATGGACATGACACGTGATATCCATGAGATACGGATAGGTTTGAAAAGAGTTGAACGCTTTGGTGCCATAGAAACCATGATGGCATAGATCTAATGAAAATTGACACCCGTAAGGGTGTAGGCATATATTGCTGGCATGTGTATCTAATGTTTGTATTCTGATCATTCCTATGTGTTAAATGATGTAATTTAAATGTCAAGATGACCTTGTTATGATTGTAAGGTCAAGATGGTATCGATGTGATTAATTGTAATGTTGGGATGACATTATGTATGTTTATGTATGATTATGATTGATAGAAATGCTAGGATGGCATTGTGATAATTTTAATGCCGAGATGACATTAATGTAATGGATATGTTGATATAAAATGATTATAGTGGACAATGAATGATATGAAATAAAAATGCATATGAGTATGCTTTAAAACTTATAGTGACATTTGTCATTAAGTTAGTGGTAAGCTCATGAAAACCACTAGTGTATATTGAGTTAGTGATAAGCTTGTGAAAACCACTAGTGTATATTAAGTTGGTGGTAAGCTCGTGAAAACCGTTGGTATACAATGAGTTGGTTGTAAACTCATGAAAACCATCAAGAGTTGGTGGTAAGCTCGTGAAAACCACCAGTATATGGGAGTTGATGGTAATCTCATGAAAATCACTAGTATATGGGAGTTGATGGTAAGCTCATGAAAACTATTAGGAGTTAGTGGTAAGCTCGAAAAAACCACTGCTGGTGGATTCTGCTTATGATGGCAGAGACCTCTAGTGCCCGTGTCTGGTAGAGGTAGATGTGATGCCGCCTATGATGGTGAAGACCTCTAATGCCTGTGTCTAGCAGAGGTAGATGTGATGCCACCTATGATGGCAAAGACCTCTGGTGCCTATGTCTGGCAGAGGTAGATGGCCGGTGTGGGCAGGATATTGGCCAGTGTGTCTAGGATATTATGGCTTTGAACTAGCCTAAATTGATAATTAGTTCTAGATGCTTTTAAATTGCATTGTGTTGATGTAGTGTATTATAAAACTACTGTATTATGTGATTAATGTCATTTTATTAAATGAAAATGTATGATTAGAAAGCATGATGACTTGAATGGCCTAGATATATTATAATGTTATGAGATATGAATGTGCCATAATGGCACAAATGTGTTATGGCATAATTAACTTGTGGTCCCTGTGGAGTGATGAGGGCAGGGTGCTACAAAGGGTAGCAGGAAAGTTATCATGGACCTGATAGGCTTCATTCCCTAGGACACAAAGAGAGACTAGCACGTAATATGTAGTGAATAAAAATGATTAAGCCTTGAGAAGGCTAAGTTGATACTGATAAGAATAATAGGATAAATGATACCACCTAATGATAAGGTAATGTACGAATTTTGATGATATGTTTGTGCTAATGATGGAAAATGTATATGAATAGGTGATATATGTGATATATGTGCATTTATGTACTAATGATTGTATGTCAGGATTGCATGATTCCCATGTTTGAGGTGTTTGTAGAGTTCTAAATGAGTATAGCTTGGTAGTTAAAGTTTCAAGGATGAAAATTTTTCTAAGGAGGTAGGTTTGTAACACCAAAGGTGTTAAATTTTGGTAATTAGGTGTTTATGAATGGAGAAATATGAATTTTCATTGAAATGATTCAATTATGTATGAAGTGTATGAGAATTTCATGAAATTGAGCCAAATGAAATCATATGTGTATGATTATGTAGCATGTATACAACTTAATCAAGGCAAATTTGGAAATAATTATGTTAATTTATATGAGGAATAAATGATAGAAAAATAATGGAAAAGAAGGGTGAAAATGACAAAAAATGAGAGAAATAAGGCCAAGGCAGCAAGCCAGCGTTGGCAACACTGCGCAAGGCAGTGGAGTCAAGCGCAGCAGTGAGTCAATGCTGGCATGGCCATGCAAGGTGGTGGATTTGGGCACAGTAGTAAGCCAGTGCTGGCAGAGCAGTCAGAGGATATAAAAGCCTAACCCAATTTTTCTTCACCTAGCCATTTTGTTTTTCTTCTATTCCATTCTGTTTCTTCCCCTTTCATGCCATAACCCCATTTAGCTTTGTTTCTTGCCTATTTAGCTAGAAAATCATCTTACCTAGCTAGTAAATCATGTGACCTATCATTTAAACCCAACTTTTGGCAATTTGAACCATGAAATTGGAAGAAAATTCGAGTTTTCATCAAATGGATGGTGCCGACTGGAGTTTTGGGCCTGGATTTATGTCCATGAGAGAAAGCCACGCATGGATTGCCTGGTAAGTTCATTTTTCCCTCCTTATTTCTGAATTTGTTAAGTTAGGGTTTTTGGAATTTGGGAATTTTGGAGAAAAATGATGGATTTTGGGATTAAATTGATGTAAATGATTATAAATGCATGGAGGAATGGTTTAACATAATGATTATTGTGACTTGGCATGAGAAATTATTAATTATGCAAAGCTAGGGTTTTTATGAATAGTGAAATTTGGATGTTCCTTATTTTTATGAAATTAATCATGGGTTAAATGATTATTGGCATGATTGGAATGTTTTAAGACATGTATGGATTGATATGGACCAGTGGAATCGAATTTTGCGTTATGCCCTAAGTAGGAGTTAAAGAGGATTTTTGTGTTTGGGCCATGTCAGCTACAAATTGATTGTATTAGATGCCTAATTAGATTGTTATTAAAGATAATTGTATGCTAGTTATGCTATATGATGATAGCATATGGTTGGAGATGAAATTTCTTAAGAACCGTCATTGAAATGTTATGATTTATATTATGCCTATTAGCCATTTGATAAAATGTCCCAATTAGGGATAAATTAAGTTCGATTATGACTCTAAGACCCTTATAGAAGGGATGGAATGATTAGTCATTTTGGATGTACTTAGAATTTAATTAACATGTTGTAAGATTAATTAGATGTTGAAATGTTAGCTTTTGATTGTGCATTGATGAGTATGTAATTACGCATTTTGAAAGTATAAGGGATTAGCAATGAATCAATCATAGTATCTAATTGATTATTTTGAAATGAATTATTTCTACTTATCTTATAAATGAATGTGATTTTACCATGTAGAGGATCATCTGAGAAGGATGAAAAGGCATACAACTTGAGGACATGGTTTGGAGCAAAAGGCTTAAGGTAAGTAGGCACCCCATGTTCTGTATGAATGAATGTATGGGGATAGTAATTATCCCGTTAGTTATTTTTGGGCATGTGTGTTTTGGATGAGGGATTGTTGATGAGAATGCAAAATGTCATATTTTATTCTCCTAATACTTCATCTTTTGCAGCTATTTGATTCCTAAATATACTCATTATTCTCATATTTTGATTTAGGAGTCAATTGGAGTGGTTGAG
>JAYJMB010088571.1:0-19217 GCA_036873735.1 Pouteria campechiana | reverse complement strand
CCCTTACTCACACTACTACAGAAAATTAGATTGGAGCAAGGTTCTAAATTTGGGTGCCCACGACAGCACCACCAGATGACTCCACTTCTTATGTAATATCTAATAACTCTCCTTATTGCCCTGCATTTAAACGTCGGGTGATTGATGTTCTGATGGAAAAGGCAGTATAAGGGATGGTTTTCTTTATCAACTTCGACTGGGAAGAAGGGTTCTAGTAGCTTAAAGTTGCCTGATTAGATGAGGCCAAATTTGGTTCCACTTCCTCATCAGAGTACTGGTATTTTGGCTTTGGAATCTCCCTTTTCTTGTGTTGTCTATCATTACCACCAATTTTAGTCTTAGTTGTATTGATAGAAATGTTTAGTTTACCTCTTTCCAAGTTTTTCTTCTTTGGTCTGAAGGAGCATTCCTTCAGTTTCTTTCTTCTTTGGTCTCAATGAGCCATTAGATGCACATTCACCTGATATAGTGGTGGGTGCAAATTTGCGTTGAATTGTTGCGATTGAACATTCATACTAAATGGGTGTGCACGAACATTGATATGAGGTGGTTACCAAGGTGAGGCAATCAAGGAGGTGAGGGATGAGCCTTCTGCCCCAATAAGGTCCCCTCTTGGCAGATTAGAGATGAACAATCATATTAGCATGGTAGGCTGAGTAGGATTAGAAGTCTGACCAGCATATTATTGTGCACATAACTCTCATACATGCTGGATTTCAATTTCTAGTTGATCTAGCCATCTCATTATCTCTTCCATAGATGTAGGAGCCACATTACCCTCAATCATTTATGATGTGACTATAGGCAGGGCTTGATAGTTGTGCATCAATCAATGAGGAGACATAGATTCCTGATCCTTTTTTCAACATCTTCTGGCAAAGAATAGAATATTAGGGTATGCACCATAAATCTAGTCATCAACTTCATGCCCATTCTCAAGCAAGGTGGGCTTATTGGTATCAGATATGAGCTCCCATCAGTTGAAGTAGTACATGTGTTGACAAGTTGCATTCTTCTCTTCTTGTCTGTTTTCCTTGGGCTACCAGAGTCAGCCTATGTTCCTCTCTTTTCCACCTTCAATGTCTTTAGGAGAGACTTGCTAGAACAACTAACATATTGTTCCCCAAGTATTCATCCTAGGATGGAGATGATTTTCTCCTTGCTGCATTATGCCTTATGGAGGGTAGCTTCCAACCTTCCTTCTTTTTCTGCATGGTCAATCTACATGTTAACCTTTTCTTAGACTTTCCTTTCTTTGTTATCTTCTTTCCAGTTCCCCTGGAAGGCTGAGCATACTTTTTCAAGTGCTTTACTTAACTCATGCCTCCCAAACTGGTCAGGCAGCTTAGGATTGAAGAGAGCTCCTATCTGCCTCCACTTCATCATCTTGGGAAGGTAGAGAGTTGCCACCTTAATCTTTTGATTGACATGTGAAGAAGACAAGTTACTTCTAATTTTGGGACTTCTTGGAGCAACGTTAGAGATAGGTTCCTCTCCAATAACTCGAGGGGTAGAAGGAAGAACAACCTTCCTCCTTTGTCTTTTGTTCCAACCTCATTGCTGACAAAGGTTGAGGCAGGAGAAGCAACCTTTGGAGCTACTGGAGCTCTCTTGGGTGCTACCAGAACTATCTTGGAAGTTGCTGACATAGCTTTAGGTGAGGGAGGAGCTGGAGTTGCTTCCCTCTTATAAATTACTAGTGTCAGGCTAGTCGGCACCATGATGAAGGAGTGAGGGACACTCTTGTTGAAGTTTCAGGGGGTATTGATGGTAAAGTTGCCACCTAGAGTTTTGGAAAGGAGATAGAGAGAATGTGGAAATGGCTAAAGATCTGAAAAAAAATAAAAGAAGTACTTAGTCAGTTTTATGAAAAATAAGGTCTCTAAAATGCATTGACATTACTTTTCCTTCATGATGAAGGGTGGGATGATTCACGTCGGGTTCACTATTTTTGTAATAAGTATAAAAAGAGGAACATAAAAAAATGGAATAACATGAAGACTTGTCATTTATTGAATGAATCAAACAATTTCTATTTTTATTATTGATAATTATCCTTAATTGATTACACTTGTTGTGTACATCAAAAAATTGTATATTCATATCCTAGACCACAAGTGGTCATAATTATATCTCTACAATAGGAAAATAACTCTTAATAAAAAGGAAAAGTATGATACATCTTAGAGACCTAAAAATAAAATACACTCTCTCTGAAAATAAATGGGTGTTGTCTTTGGGATCACTGAGCACATTGCAATGGCTTGATATTTAGGGTTTCACCACAAGCCAATGGGTGGAGAGGATGATAAGGCGTTAAACTGGGTTGCTAGACACTAAGGCAACCTAATGAATGGGTATTTTAATCAAATTGGTTTGTCCTGGGTGGAATCAAGACCGGGTGATTTCTACTTCTTACACTATAAGAAACCATAGAGATAGTAGTTAGTTTGCAACCCAATTGATATATCTCAAAAAGACTCAAGACTGGGTGATCTCTGTTATGTTTGAACCTAAAAGAGACCATAAGAAAATAGGTGACCTAGGTTTGGTTCAGCTTTCTCTTATTGCCTATGAGAAGCTTAAGAAGAGTGGGCCAAGTTGACTGGATTTAGCTCGGCTCTCTCAATTGTCCATGAGAAGCTTAAGAAGAGTGGGATTATCCTGACTCTCTCAATTACCCATGAGAAGCTTAAAAAGAGTCTCAATTACCCATGAGAAGCTTAGGAAGAGTGCGATTGGCTCAACTCTCTTAATTATCCATGAGAAGCTTAGGAAGAGTGGGATTAGCTCTGCTCTTTTAATTACCCATGAGAAGCTTAGGAAGAGTTGGATTAGCTTGGTTCTCTCAATTACTCGTGAAAAGCTTAGGAAGAGTGGTATTAGCTCAACTCTCTCATTTACCCATGAGAAGCTTAAGAAGTGTGGGATTAGCTTTACTCTCTCAATTACCCATGAGAAGCTTAAGAAGAGTGAGATTAGTTCAACTCTCTCAATTACCCATGAGAATATTGGAAAGAGTGAGATTTGCTCAGCTCTCTCAATTGCCCATGAGAAGCTTAGGAAGAGTAAGATTAGGTCGGCTCTCTCAATTACCCATGAGAAGCTTAGGAAGAGTGGGACCAGGATGACTAGATTTAGTTGATTTGGTGAATGGTATTTGTTAAGGTTTGACCTAGTGAGTCATGACTCAATGACTCGGTCAGTGGTGTTTGCTAAGGTTTGACTCAGTGAGTCATGACTCAGTGACTCAGTCCTAGACTTAGGCTTTTGAATATGTGAATGAGTTTTGTTCTCCAATATCCTATGGAAAACCAAAAGCGAGTGATCTCTGATGTTAACCTATGAGAGAACCTAGTGTTAGGTTGCATAAATTAAGCCTAATTACACTTTAAGTTAATTAAGCCTAATCATGATTAGCACTAATGATAGTGATTAGTGCTAAGGATAGTTCTTAATTGATTTAAGAAAATGTCATTATCTCCCTAGTTTCATGAGTTGTTTCCATGGTAACTCTGCCATTTACAAGGTCTAATTAGTATTAAAATAGGTTTTACTAAGTTTTAATTATTCAATTCAGCATTATCTTATTGTCCATTAATCATGTGGGACTCAACATACCACAGCGTGGGTGGGACCCACATGTGTACTATGGTGGGGCCATGACATAGTGCCCTTGGGTACTAGAGAAATTGCTAGTGGCCAAAGACCACTTACGCCAAGGGAGGCACCTGTCTCTTAAAGAGTCTTCCAAGTTTCTTCAAAAAAAAAATTCTATATCTTTGAGGCCAATGAGGGGGTATTTATAGTTTTTGAGCCATTAGGGGCAATTTGGGTAATTTGGGAAATCATGCCTTAATTGCAACTCTAGGGGCATTTTTGGAAACTGGAGCCTGAATGTCATGCCCTAGAGAAAGCCTGGCTACCACGTCCTAGAAGGAGCCTGACTGCAACGTCCCAGAAGGAGCCTGACTGCCACGTCTTGCAAGATGCCCAGTTGCAATGTCTTAAAAGGAGTCTGACTTCCACATCCTAGAAGGAGCCTGACTGCCACATTCTGGAAGGAGCCTGACTACCATGTCCTAAAAGGAGCCTAACTTCCACGTCTTGGAAGGAGCCTGACTGCCACATCCTAGATGAAGCCTAACTACCACGTCCTAGAAGGAGCCTGACTAACACGCCTTGGAAGGAGCCTAACTGCCATGTCCTAGAAGGAGCCTGACTTCCATGTCTTGAAAGGAGCCTAACTACCATGTCTCGGAAGGAGCCTAACTTCCATGTCTTGGAAGGAGCCTGACCGCCACATCTTGAAAGGAGCCTAATTGCCACATCCCGAAAGGAGCCTAACTTCCATGTCTTGGAAGGAGCCTGACCGCCACATCTTGAAAGGAGCCTAATTGCCACATCCCAAAAGGAGCCTGACTACCACGCCTTGGAAGGAGCCTAACTACGACGTCCTGAAAGGAGTCTGACTGCCACTTCCTAGAAGGAGTCTGATTGCCATGTCCTAGAAGGAGCCTGACTACCACATATCCTCAAAATTCTATTATTTGGAGTTGGTTTGTAAGCATTTTATATACATATATATCATTAATTTCAACCTCACAAAAATAATTTGGACAACTTTGATCATCCATTTGTGCAGGTGATAAGCAGCCTCATTAGTGTTGTAACTCATGGTAGAGTTAGCTTCTTATTTGCACAGCACATCAGCGATAATGCCAACTATAGAGGCTTCTCAATGACACACTACATTGGCAGAATTTCTTCATCTGCATGGTTTATTAGCTGCATGAGTAAAGGGCTACGTCTCTGTTTGTAGAAACGAGCAACACAAGGTGAAAAAAAAATGACTTTCTTGATTGTACAGCACATCATCATGTTTGTTACACAGGTAAAAGGTGGCCCTCTTGCTTGTGCAGACAATTTTTTTTGCTGAGCAGATATTGTTCCAGCTTTGTAATTGTGTGTTGCAAAGGCAGATGAAGGTTACATTCCTTTCCTGCAACATTGTTTGCATGGTCTGATAATCCCATAATATATCATATTTTTTATATCTAAATTCACATGTTTAAGATCTTCTTTTAATATTTTTTAGTGGATATTGCGCTAAACAGAGTTTGTTTTATTGATATGTAAAATGAAACTGAAGATTACAAAAGATGTTATTTTAAAGCAAAATAGTGCAATTGTCTGTAGAGCTTCACATTCATTTGCTACTTCATTTAACAGAAGGCGTCACTGTGAAGGCTTACAACTCATAGAAGATGGATGATTCAAACAATAAAGTTATGATCAAAATAGTAGTACTCTCTCTAGAAATCTCTAAAGCAGAATTTTTACTCCAAAGTTCACCAACATAAAAGGCGGTATTTTAAGGGCCCATGACTGAAAATACAAGCAAAATCAGGAAACATGATTAACATGAAAGTTGTAAATCTTGAAATTATCTATCCAAATTAATAAAGAACAATTAATTTAGAATTTATGTAAGAAATTTATGATGATTATACTAAAACAACTCTGGAACATTAAAAACTCTGAAGCAGATTTTTTCTCCAAAGTTCACTTCGGAGAACTCCAAAGCAACAATTTTTTATCTAAAGTTAACTTCATAGAACTCCTAAGTAGAACAAAAAATCTTTGAAGCAATAATTTTTTCTCCAAAGTTCACTTCAGAGAACTCCGAAGCAACGATTTTTTCTCCGAATTTCACTTCAGAGGACTCTGAAACAAGAATTCAAATTTTTGCTCAATTTTCATGCCTCCAAAGTAGCCTAACAAAAAATAAAGTTTGAAATCAAAGTTTGGAATTATAAATACACAATTTAATTGTTCTTCCATGCATCAGATGTTATTGTCCAAACTATGTTCAGCAATATATTTTTAGCAATGGAGTACCACAATGATCAGCAATTGTAATCATCTGAGATATTTTTGAAGCAATTTCCTTTACATACATTGCTGAAATTTTTAGAAGTTGTTACAATTTGTGGAAGGTAATTTGGAAATTAGTGGCATAATAATGCTATCTAATGTTGGAACTTTTCTTACGTATGGAAATAATCTTTTTGGGTAGAAAATACAGAGTTATTTTTAGAAGATAATTCTAGTGTATAAATGAATTGCAATTCATGGAGGAATTCTATTAAGACCCAGCTGCTTGAGTTATTTAACGACACTGAGGAGTTTAGATCGAGGGAGGAGAGTGGAGCATAGACAGAGAGTTGGACGAGAAGAAGAGTTTAGAGCAAAAAGATCACTAGAGAAAGCCACTGCATCATGAATATTCTATTTTCTTTCTAGTTCATCTTTTATTTTTGAATCAACATTCAATATTGGATTATGATTATGTTTACCAATTACTTAGTTGTTTTTAATTCAAATATGATATTCTAAATTTCTATTATCTAGGATTAATGGATCCTAGCAATGAAGCTTATGTTGATGTTTGATTTTTGAGTTAAATTATCTTCTTCCTCATTATTTCTTCTTTTCTAAGCTTAATGTGTATATGTGCTTAGCTATCATGTGCATGAACTAGGATTCAAAATTTATACTTGAGAGAGGTGAATTACGAATAGACTCTTGAATTGAAGAACATGTGATGCAATGAAGTCTAGAGATAACCATTGTATGTGCAATCCATGTGAATGTGACCTTGCGAGCACGTATATTACATTTGGATGCTTACGCTAAATGGTTTTATTAATTTGGATTTGCATGGAGATATAGTAAATCACTTTAATAGGCACACCTATCATAACACTTGAGAAAGCATGGTAGATACTTTAGTGCATCTGATTAAAATGAGAGAAATGATGATTTACTCAATGTAATTCATCAATACAAGTGGATTTGCTAGGTGAAATTAAATTTTTAGATATTTCATCCATTGATATTTCTTATTTTGCTCTTATAATATTTCAACTTTATTATTTATTAAAATTTAGCTCTTATATCATCTACTGAATTTTATTCAATCAAATATTACTGATTTGATACAAGTTTGGTACTTAATGTATAACAACCTACTTCCTCGTGGGAACGATACTCAAGTTACCTCATCTATATTACTTGTGATTGTGTATACTTGCATTAGAATCAATAAGTTTCTGGCATTGTTGCTAGGGAAGGCAGTGAGTTATACATTAATATCACTACTAATCAATATTGGTATTACTTTGGTTTTTCTTTTCTGCTTAGTACCAGTTTATATATTTAGTTTGATTCCTAGTTATAGTTTATTTTGAATTTTGAATTTGATTTATTTCTTTTATTTTTGTAGAAAGTAGTGTATGGTATGAAGTCAACAAGGCAATCTAGCTGAGTTTGAGCCAGAAATTGATCGTACGTACAGAAGAAGACTAAGAGAACAATCGATTTTGACTGAAAAGATGGAAGGAGAAGGTGTAGCTGGAGCGGATGTAGCTGAAAATCCATGAAGACTTTTGAGAGATTATGCTGCTCCAACTATCCAAGGACAAACATCATGCATAAGAAGACCTACAGTTCAAGTAAATAATTTTGAGATTAAGCTATCTCTTATTCATATGCTTTAGTAATCTGTTCAATTCAGTGGACTTCAAAGCGATGATCCAAACAGCCACTTGGATGCTTTTCTTGAAATTTGTGATACAATCAAATATAATGGAGTCACTAATAATGCAATCAGGTTGAGATTATTTCCATTTTCTCTAAAGGACAAAGCTAAAAGTTGGCTTTCTTCTCTTCCTACAGGCTCAATCACCACTTGGGATACTATGGCACAGAAGTTCCTATGTAAGTTTTTTCCACCTTCAAAATCTAATAAGATGCATAATGATATTATAACTTTCATGCAGATGGACAATGAATCACTATATGAGGCATGGGAGAGATTTAAAGACTTGTTAAGGAGATGCCCACATCATGGACTACCCATATGGATATAAGTACAAACTTTTTATAATGGGGCTAGTCCAAATTTTTGTTCTATGATTGATGCGACTGCAGAAGGATCATTGAATAACAAAATGCCAGAAGAAGCTTACAAACTATTGGAGGAAATGGAATCTAATAGCTATCAGTGGCCTGCTGAGAGGCTACCAATAAAAAGACTAGTAGGATTGCATGAAGTGGACGACCTCGTGCACTCATGGCATAGTTTGAAGCATTGAATAGGCAGATAGACAATATGAATGCTTCAGCAATGAAAATTCAGAAAGTAACTTGTGATTTCTATGGTGGAGGACATACTAGCATAGTTGTCAGGTAGGTAACACTTTTGCACAATCTAGTGAGAATACTAACTTTGTTAGTAATTTCAATAGGTCACAAAACAATCCATACAACAATACTTATAATCCAGGGTGGCTAAATCATCCAAATTTCTCATGGAATAATTAGAATGTAGCAAGGCCACCACCAAGATTCAAGCAACTAGAGGAGAGAAAATGTGATCTGGAAGAGATGGTCGGCAAACTAGTGAATAACACTCAAATTTTCATGAGTAGCACTCAAGAATTCATGCATAATACAGACATGAGGTTTCAAAATCAAGAGGCCTCACTGAAGAATTTGGAGATGCAAGTAGGACAACTACCAAATATGTTATTAGGAAGATAATAGGGTTCTTTACCTAGCAACACTGAGAAAAATTCAATTGAAAAGATAAAAGTTGTAACCTTGAGAAGTGGAAAGCAAGTAGGAGAAGAAGATGTTCAACAAAAGACACCCAAAGAAAAACAAGAGGAAGTAATTGAACAACCATAAAAGGCAACTAAGAGTAAATTTTTTCTAGAAAATCCCAAGCCTTATGTGCCTCTAATCCCTTATCCACAAAGACTTCAACAACATAAGATGGATAAGCAGTTTTCTAAATTTTTGGATGTATTTAAAAAATTGCTTATTAACATTCCTTTTGCAGATGCCTTAGCATAGATTCCTAGTTATGCAAAATTTTTGAAGGAGATCTTGGGAAACAAAAGGAAGTTAGAGGATTATGAAACTATGAAATTGAATGAGGAATGTTCAACCATCCTGCAAAACAAATTGTCACAAAAGATAAAAGATCTAGGGAGTTTCACTATCCCTTGCATTATTGGTGATTCATATTTTGAAAAGACATTATGTAATTTGGGTGCAAATATTAACTTAATGCCTTTCTCTATTTTCAAAAAATTAGGCTTGGGAGAGGTCAAAACAACCACAATATCACTTTAACTTACTGATCGTTCAATCAAACATCCGAGGGGTATTGTTGGAGATGTGTTAGTAAAGGTTGATAAGTTCATTTTCCCTACTAATTTCATAATTTTGGTTATGGAAGAAGATAGGGAGGTACCACTTATCTTGGGTAGACCCTTCCTAGCAACAAGAAGAACTCTTATTGATGTTCAACAAGGAAAATTAATTCTCAGAGTTCAAGATGATCAAGTCACCTTCAATGTCTTTGAAGCAATGAAGTATCCTTTGGATGTTAATTCTTGTTTTGCAATTGAATCTATTGATAAGTTAGTAAATAGAATTTTTCAAGAAAGTGTGGTTGAAGATCCACTTGAAGTATGCTTGACTCAACCAAGCAATAGAGAAACTGAGAGAGAGGATGTAGAGGATTGAGAAAAGTTTATGGGAGCAAACCCACCCTACTCAAAACAACAGTCACCAAGAGTTGAGGAGCTAGGACAAATCAACATAAAGCTTAAGCCATCTATAGAAGAACCTCCTATTCTTGAACTCAAACCCTTACCTTCTCATTTAAAATATGCTTACTTAGATGAAGTTTCTTCTCTACCAGTGATTATTTCTTCTTCTTTGACATATATGATGGAGGAGAAACTACTAAGAGTATTGAGAGAGCATAAGGGCGCAATTGCAAGGAAAATTTTAGACATCAAAGGAATCATTCCTTCACTTTGCATGTACAAAATTCTAACGGAGGAGCAATACAAACTCACAATCCAACATCAAAGACATTCGAACCCAAAGATGCAAGAAGTGGTGAAAGCATAAGTGATCAAACCACTTGATGCAGGAATCATTCTGACAGTCTATGAGTGAGCCCTGTGCAAGTTTTACCAGAGAAGAGAGGTATGACTGTTTAGAAAAATGACAATAATTAATTGATTCCAACTAAAATAATTACTCAATGGCATGTATGTATTGATTACAGGAAATTGAATGATGCCACTAGAAAAGATCACTTTCCTTTACCATTTATTGATCATATGTTGGAAAGACTTGCAGGACATGAATTTTATTGCTTTTTGGATGGTTACTCAGGTTATAATCAGATTCCCATTGCACCAGAAGATTAAAAGAAAACTACATTCACTTGTCCATATAGTACTTTTGCTTTTAGGAGAATGCTTTTTGATCTTTGCAATGCACCCGCCACTTTTCAGAGATGTATGATGGCTATTTTTTCAAATATAGTTGAGGAATATATTGAGATTTTCATGGATGAATTTTAATTTTTGGCTCATCATTCGATTCATGTCTGCATAATTTGGATTTGGTGTTGCAAACATGTGAGGAGACAAACCTTATTCTGAATTAGGAGAAGTGTCATTTTATGGTGCAGGAAGGGATAGTGCTTGGACACACGATTTCAGAAAAAAGGAATAAAAGTTGATCATGCTAAAGTGGAGGTCATTGAAAAATTATCATCACCCACATCTGTTAAACTTGTCAGATGATTTCTGGGGCATGCAGGATTTTATATACATTTATCAAAAACTTTTCAAAAATTGCTAAACTCCTCTCTAATCTATTAGTTAAGGATGTACCATTTAACTTCTCAGATGATTGCTTGCAAGCCTTTAACACTTGGAAGGAGAAATTAGTTTCAACATCAATCATGGTAGTTATCAGCATGGGATATACCTTTTGTGTTAATGTGTGATACAAATAATGTTACCATAGGAGCTATTTTGGGACAAAGAAAGGGGAGAAATTTTCAGATAATTTACTATGCTAGTAGGACCTTATCACGAGCCCAACTGAATTATTCAACAACTGAAAAGGAACTCTTGGTAGTATTTTTTGCTTTCATAAATTTCGTTCTTACTTGATTGTTTCTATAGTGATTGTTTATTCAGATCACTCAGCTCTAAAATATTTGCTTGCAAAGAAAGAAGCAAAGCATAGATTGATTAGGTGGATTCTCTTACTGCAAGAATTCAATTTGGAGATCAAGGATAAGAAGGGAATTGAGAATCTAGTTGAAGATCACTTGTCCAGAATTGCAATTTTAAAAGATGAAAAGATTCCAATTCTTGAAGAATTATCTTATGAGCATATATTTCATGTCAACTCCACACAAACACCCTGGTTTGCTGATTTTGTAAATTATTTGGCACGTAATGTTTTACCCCCTGACACATCACCATAATAAAAGAAAAAATTCTTTTCTGATGTTAAACATTATCTTTGGGAAGAATCTATTTTGTTTAAAATTTATACAAACCAAGTGATAAGGAGATGTGTACCAGAGAAGGATATGGTAAATATTCTACAACATTATCATATTGGAGAGGCAATTGGGCATTTAAGTTTCACAAAAACTATAGCTAAGGTTTTACAATCTGGTTTTTATTAGCTTACAGTTTTCAAAGATGCACACACCCATGTAATATCATGTGATAGATGTCAGAGAATGGGAAATATCTCCAAGAGAAATGAGATACCTTTAAACAACATTCTTGTTTGTGAATTATTTGATGTTTGGGGTATTGATTTCATGGGACCATGTCCCTCTTCCTTTGGCCATAAGTACATTTTGGTAGCTATAGAATATGTGTCTAAATGGGTGGAAGCTGCTACAATGCCAACAAATGATGCCTGGGTAGTGATCAAAGTTTTGAAGAAAAATATTTTTACTAGATTTGTCACTCCTAGAGCAATCATCAATAATGGGGGAACCCATTTTTGCAATAAATAGTTTGATGCACTTCTCCATAAATATGGAGTTACACATAAGATTACAACCCCTTATCATCCTTAGACTAGTGGACAAGCAGAAGTTTCAAATAGGAAAATCAAAAGAATTTTGGAGAAAACTGTGAATGCCTCTAGGAAAGATTGGTCATTAAAACTTGATGATGCGCTTTGGGCATATAGGACTGCATTCAAAACACCCATTAGGACGTCTCCTTTTAGGCTAATATTTGGAAAGGCTTGTCATTTACCTATGGAATTAAAACATAGAGCATATTAGGACTAAAATTTTTAAATTTTGACAAGCAACTTGTGGGAGAAGAAAGATTGCTACAATTGAATGAGTTAGATAAACTTCACAATGAGGCTTATAAGAATGCCAAGATATATAAAGAGCATACAAAGAGATGGCATGACAAACACATTCTAAGAAGAGAGTTTGAAATTGGCCAAAATGTGTTACTTTATAACTCTCTTCTTAGACTATTACTTGGTAAGTTACAATTCAGATGGTTAGGTCCTTTCACTGTCACTGGGATACTATCATATGGGATAATTGAAGTTGCTCATGACACAAAGGGAACATTTAAAGTGAATGGTCAGCATCTGAAGCCATACTTTGAAGGAAGATATGACAAGCAGAAGTTCACATTGGACTTGAAAGAACCAGCTTAAAGAAAGAGATAGTTAAGCTGAAGACTATAAATCTGAACTACTTTTTCATCTCTTTGCTTTTAGGATTTTTAGTCTAGCTTAGTTTGCTTTAATTTTTCTTTTTGTTTCTTTTTTTTTTTTTTTGCTTACTTGACTTCAGATAATTTTATATTATATCCATCAATAGTTTGATCAACTCTTGTCCACCAAAAAAGGAGAATGGTTCACTTCAAAGGAGAAAGTTGAATTCATGAGAAATAGACAATCTGAACTTTCTTTGTTCTCTTCGCATTTAGCTTAGTTGTTTGTTTTGTTTTATCCTTTTGGACAGATTCTTTAGTTATAGTTTGATGTTTCTATTGCAAAAATAAGAACTTCATTTCAAATTGAGCACAGAAGTTTTATGAGATTGCAGATTATGTGTCAAGTATCAAAATTATCAAAAATTTGCAAAGGTTGCCAATAAAAAATAGAAAAAGAGGATTGGAATGTGCTTCATTTAGAGAAGTTCTTAAACTTAAACTTATTTCATGATTTCACAATGAAGACAATGTTTGATTTAAGTTTGGGGTTATTCGGGGAGTTACATTCAGATTTACAACTAAGATTTCAGATTTGCATTTAGTTTTAAGATTTTAGATCTGCATTCAGTTTTGGAATTTTTTTTTCAAATTTGGCTATAAATTTTCTCTATGAGCATCTCTTTTGATAACTTAGCTAAAGAAATCCAAGAGCAAACTATGCTACATTATTGAAATTGAATAAGATGGATTCTCTTTTAATGATCAAGTGATATATGCTGAGTTTTTTATTACCATTGCACATTATTGAAAAAGAAGGATAGGTGCCACCTTGTGATTTACTGATTCTTATGATAAGTCCTTCTTTTCATGACTGGTGAAAATTTTAATTAGCACATTATGTTAAGATCATGCAAAGTGTATGTGGATCAGTGATGATGTTGTGAATTCAGTAACATATTCTGGTTGACACAAGCATGTTAGAACTTATTTGATTATTTCTCAAGGCGAAATCCTAGAAAACATGTTTACTTGAAAATGATTTAGGCATTCTTTGATCAGTTTGAGTCTTTCAAGCTAACCTAGTATTTTCACTATCACTAGTGTCCTCATTGAGCTTTAATGAGAGAATGGCATATGCAAAGCATGTAAAAGACCACCATTCAATTTTTCTTTCTTTAGCATCATCATTCAACCCTTTTCAGCCTGAAAAACCATGATTGACCTATTAAGAGATGAATTCTAAAAACAAGATTATAGAGAGGTACATGAGTACATAAGAAGATAAGTTTCAGGGAATTAAAGAGAAGAATGCTAAAAGAAGAGGAAAAAGGACAAAAGGAAAGAAATCAATAAGGATTTATCCTTCAATTGGGGGGATCATATCTCCTTGAACTCAACAGAAAATAAATTTGGAGATGTGGTAGTAATACAACCCATAGTTGGAGAGATCACATCCTAATGAAAGTAAAAGAAAT
The DNA here is from genome assembly GCA_036873735.1 of Pouteria campechiana. Taxonomy (NCBI): domain Eukaryota; kingdom Viridiplantae; phylum Streptophyta; class Magnoliopsida; order Ericales; family Sapotaceae; genus Pouteria; species Pouteria campechiana. The sequence goes on along the minus strand of JAYJMB010088571.1, from coordinate 5,146 downwards.
AAGTCTAGGGTGTGGTAGTAATACAACTCATAAAACAAATAAAACCCCAAACAAAAAGTTAAGAGATGCAGATATGATATCTTACTTTGTGTATCCTTATTCCCTATTCTTGTTAGCTAAACCCAAGGCCCCATTACAAGCTTAATAAAGACCTATTAATCCAAGTGAACAAAGTTTCTACATTAGTGGAGAGGGATTATGAAAAGTAAGCTTATGGAGTGTTTTGTGAAGATCATAAAAATCACTAGTTTTCACATTATTGACCGAAAAACATGCATGTAGTATGAAATTGACACTGCAAACACATACATTTTCATTTCATGAAAGGATTTATGAAGCATGGGTTTCATGAGATTACTCAAAAAGTATTTTGAGTGATTTCTGAAATATGTGCACATGTGTAATTTGTTTGGCATGTTACTGATTGTTTGAAAGAGATTTTCCTGACTGATTCATGAGTTCAAATTGTTATTTTGCTCAAGGATCATCAAAAGCTAAGTTTGGGGCTATTTGATAAGCTTATAATATATCATATTTTTTTATATCTAAATTCACATGTTTAAGATCTTTTTTTAACATTTTTTAGTGGATATTGCACTAAATAGAGTTTGTTTTACTGATATGTAAAATGAAACTGAAGATTATAAAGAATGTTATTTTAAAGCAATTTCTAGGACTGATGGATGCATATTTGGAAAACCTGTTCAACATGAAAGTTTTAGCCTTTATTCTTATCTTTATAATAAATGACAAATCATATGATTCTGAATTTATATGAAAAAGTTATGGCTAAAACAATATAATTGTCTGTAAAGCTTCACATTCGTCTACTACTTTATTTGACAAAAGGTGTCAATTTGAAGGCTTAGAACTCATAGAAGATGGATGATTAAGACAAAGTGATCAACATAAAAATTGTAGCCTCAGAAATTATCTATCCAATGCAAAAAGAATGGAGCAATTTTATAAGAAAGTTACGATCAAAACAATGGTACTCTCTCCATAAATCTTTGAAGTAGAACATAAAAGGTGGTACTTTAAGGGCCCATGATCAAAATACAAGCAGAATTAGGAAAAGTGATTAACATGAAAGTTGTATATCTTACAATTATCTATTTAGTCCAATAAAAAGCACTCAATTTGGAGTTCATATGAGAAATTTATGATGATTCTACTAAAACTGCTCTGGAACATCAAAAAATCCAAAGCAAATTTTTTTTCTCCAAAGTTCACTTTAGAGAACTCTGAAGCAACGATTTTTTATCCAAAATTCACTTTAGAGAACTCTAAAGTAGAACAAAAAAAACTCTAAAACAAAATAAAAATCTCTTAAGCAATGATTTTTCTCCAAAGTTCACTTCAGAGAACTCCGAAACAAGAATTCAAATTTCTGCTCGATTTTCATGCCTCCAAAGTAGCCTAACAAGAAACAAAGTTTGAAATCAAAGCTTAAAATTCGAAGTACAAAAATTTAGTTATTCTTCCATGCATCAGATGTTGCTATCCAAACTATGGTCAGCAATGTATTTTTAGCAATGGAGTCCCATAATGATTAGCAATTGCAATCATTTGAGATATTTTTGAAGCAATTTCCTTTACATACATTGTTAAAATTTTTAGAAGTTGTTGCAATTTATAGAAGGTATATTTGGAAATCAGTGAAACAATAATGCTATCTATTTTTGGAACTTTTCTTATGTATGGAAGCAATCTTTTCGGTTAGAAAATACAGAGTTATTTTTAGAAGATGATTCTGGTGCATAAAGAAATTGCAATTCATGGAGGAATTCTATTAAGACCCAGCTGCTTGGGTTAATTAAGGACACTGAGGAGTTTAGATTGGGGGAGGAGAGTGGAGCATAGATAGAGAGTTGGACAAGGAGAAGAGTTTAGAGCAAAAAGATCATTAGAGAAAGTCACTGCAACCTAAATATTCTGTTTTCTTTCTAATTCATCTTTTGTTTTTGAATCAACATTCAATATTGGATTATGATGACATTTATCAATTACTTAGTTGGTTTTAATTCAAATATGATGTTCTAAATTACTATTATCTAGGATTAAATGGATACTAGCAATGAAGCTTGTGTTAATGTTTGATTTTTGAGTTAAATTATCTTCTTCCTTATTGTTTCTTCTTTTCCAAGCTTAATGCATATATGTGCTTAGCTACCTTGTGCATGAACTGAGATTCTTAATTTATGCTCGAGAGAGGTGAATTACGAATAGACTTTTGAATTGAAGAACATGTGATGCAATGAAGTCTAGATATAGTCATTGCACATGTGCAATCTGCATGAATATGACCTTGTAGGCGCATATATTACACTTGGATGCTTAAGCTAAATGGGTTTATTAATTTAGATTTGCATAGAGACAAAGTAAATCACTTTAATAGGCACACCTATAATAACACTTGAGAAATGGTGGTAGATACTTTAGTGCATCCGATTAACAATGAGAGGAATGATGATTTACTCAATGCAATTCATCAATACAAGTGGATTTTCTAGTTGAAGTTGAATTCCTAGATATTTCATCCATTGATATTTCTTCTTTTACTCTTACAATTTGTCAACTTCATTATTTATTCAAATTTAGTTCTTATATCATCTACTAAATTTCATTCAATCAAATATTACTGATTTGATACAAGTTTGGTACTTAGTGTATAATAACCTACTTCCTTGTGTGAATGACACTCAACTTACCTCATCTATATTACTTGTGATCGTATATACTTGCATGAGAGTCAACATGGTCTTAAAATTCATGTTACACAGCTTGCACTGGATCCTTCACATTCTGCTAGAAAGTTGCATGTCTCAATTTAATATCCCGACAATAAGCATATTGAATAAGATACTTAGGGGAGTTTACCTTAGTTCATTAGAATTGTTTTTATTAGTGCAAGTCATTGAGTTTTGGCATCATTAAAAGGGGGAGAATATTGAGATTAATGGTTTTGTTTTGATCATTAACAAAACTTGTTTATGACTTGAATTAAGATAATGATACTTTTGCTAAGATTTTATATTTTGGAGGAAGCTTCAGAGGAGGCAAGAAGGCTTCAAAGGAAGAATGGAATGTTCAGAAGATGCATTTCAAATTTCAGAGGAAGGTTCAAATGCTCTAAAGGTCGCAACCGATATACATAGATGCTTGCGGTATCGCCCTTTAGCTCCAAGTCTATTCACTCTAAGGTGATGCTAAGATCAAGGGACTTCAAGGCTACATCATTTCTATCTCAAGAGAGTTTGAATCACTGTAAATTGCTTATTGTTTTATCATTTATTGTTGAGTTTTAACTATATGTACACTTAGGCCAAGTTAGAGGCATTTCCTTGTACACATATATTTGTTATGTAGAGTTTCTAGTTAGCTCTAAAAACCAGGGAGAGTTGCTGGTTAGCTCTAGAAACCAATTGTATAAGTTATTGGTGAGCTCAAGGAAAACTAATAATGCATGAGTTTCTAGTGAGCTCCATAAAACCAGGTTGTAAGAGTTCTTGATTAGCTCAAGAAACCAAGGGAGGTTGCTTCCATAGGTTATAGTGGAACCTAAGGTTGGGGAAACCTTAGAGAGTGGAGTAGGTGCTAAGGGGGCCCAAACCACTATATTCCTTGTATTCTTATTGTATATTTCCTTGTGTGCTTCCACTGCGTTCTTTTCACTGCACTTGTACATCCCATCTATTTTTCACATCTCACTTAGATTCAAGCTTTGCCATATAGCTTGTGTATAATAGCATTTTGGACCTAACAAAATTGCCCTATAGAGGAGTTCATTGGTGGAGTTGAAACCTAAGTGGGCCCCATGAGGATGTGAGACCCACGAATCATGGAGATGATGGCATTGGCCCCACTTGTCATTCTACATTATTCAAATAAAAAACTTAGGGATAACCACCAATGGTAATAGTGATTAGGCTTAATCTTAGCCAATTAAATTTAATTCACACCATTCAAGTTGTTTAACCATTCCAACCCATACAAGTTTGTCACTTGTAACTACGATTTACGATCTCTCATAGGTTAAACAGTAGAGATCGCCTGCTTTCATTCTACACAGGATATTGGAGAATACCATTCAAATTATCCATTTTCTAAGTCTAGAACCAAGTCACTGAGTCAACCCTAGCAAAATCACTATGGTTAAAACCAAACCCAGTTAACCTTGTCCCACTCTTCCTATGCTCCTCATGAGTAATTGAAAGAGCTGACCCACTCACTGAGTCATCTAAGCATGATTTACTAAGTCAAACCCAGTTAACCTGGTCTCACTCTTCCTAAGCTTCTCATAGGTAATTGAGAGAGTTAAACCACTCGCTGAGACATCTAAGAATGATTCACTGAGTCAAACCTAGTCAACTTGGTCCCACTTTTCCTAAGCTTCAGGAAAATTAGAGCATTGAGCCACTCGCTGAGTCATCCAAGCATGATCCACTGTGTCAAAACTCAGTCAACCTGGTCTCACTTTCCTAAGTTTCTCATGGGTAAATGAGAGAGTTGAGTCACTCATTGAGTCATCTGAGCATGATTTACTGAGTTAAACCCAGTCAATCTAGTCCAACTCTTCCTAAGCTTCTAATGGGTAGTTAAGAGAGTTGAGCCCTCACTGAGTCATCACTCATTGCGTCAAAATGTCTAGTTTACCTAGTCTCGTTCTTCCTAGGCTTCTCTTGGGAATATGAGATAGTCGAGTTACCGAGTCATTGAGTCATGACTCACGGAGTTAATTGCTGTTGTGACTCGGTCAAAGTCACCCATCCTTCATAGGCTTCCTACACTTTTAAGGAGAGAAGAGTAACCCAATCACCTATTTTCTTCTTGTTTCTTTCAGGTCTAAATACAAAAGAGGTCACCCAATCTTGATTCCTTCGGGGATAAACCAATTGGATCAAAATTCTCATTCTTTAGGTTGACTCAGAATCTAGCAACTCAGTTTAGAATCGTGTCATCTTCTCCACCCATTTGCTTACGGCAGTCCACTAAATTTTCAGCCATCAAAATGTACTTGGCGACTCCAAAAATAGCACATCCATTCAAAAGAGAGTGGTTTTTATTTTTGTAACGCCCCGCCCTCCTGAGGTCGTTACTCCACTTTACACCATAAATCCACATGATAATACCATGATTTTTCCAC
>JAYJMB010088570.1:0-19217 GCA_036873735.1 Pouteria campechiana | reverse complement strand
TTTTTGTATTTAGACAAACTCTTTCAAGCTTACATTCTATTTTTGTATTTAGACAAACTCTTTCAAGCTTACATTCTTTTGAATATAGAAATAATATCTTCCTAAAGCACATAATTTTATCATAAAAATTATAAATATGATCTGATGTAAAACAATATGATAAGCCAAGTTAATTGCAATATGGATCATAGTGATTTTCTTCAATTTTAGATAACTTACAAATATGCTTGCATAATGAGTACTCAATTAAAATAAATACTCTTCAACTTGACTACACTTCAACCTTCATAAGCTAACAACATTATTAGCATATATAAAGTCTAAAATAAGTTCTTGGCCACATTTCAAGCTAACAACGCATATATCAAATCTAAAATAAGTTTTGTTGTAATCCAAATCATACACATAATACTAACAATTTCCCCCTTTTTGATGATAATAAAACTTAAAGACTTGTGTCAAAAAAATGTGCTAATGATCCATTTTCAAGCTCTCCCTATCTAATTCAAATTTATAATCCTATGGAGTTTGATATGTAGATAGGCCATGACATATATACTTCTCCAAAATTCATAATCAACATGACCAAAGGTGTTCTTCCCAATTTCTATTTTCTTTTCAAATCTTTTTTGTCAAAGTCTTCTCTAATTTTCTCCCCCTTTTTGTCAGAATAAAAAAGGTATCACACATAAGAGATGGGGTGTAAAGGATAGCACAATAATGAAAGGGAGAAACTTGTCGGTACCACCCGTGACAATATGCAATCTTTAATTTTAAATAGAGGATAAGTCTCCAATATCTTCTGTTTATCATGAATCATATTCAAATTTTGTACCATCCACACCATTTCTTCACATGCCCAAATATTTTTCCAATTTATTAATGGATGGATACCATACAATCATAAACATGAAGTTGAATGTATTTTCATCAATAAGAAAAACATTCAAACATTATATAATTTTCATTTAGAAATTTTAAAAATATGTAAGCAACTATCAAGCATACATCAATTCATATTTTAGAAATGCATCAAAATCACAGTTCTCATCAAAATCATTAGAATGACTTAGAAATATCATTTAAATAATCAATTAAGGTAAAATATAACTGTCATCAAACTTAAACTTAAACCATTCATCACAAATGTATAACAAATCAAGAAATGTATAATGATTTTCTCTCTAAAAATAAAAACATCATAATTACAGATACAAAATCAATTTCCAGATGTTTTTAAGTTAAGCATCCACTGAAATTTTCTTGATTCAGAGTAAGATTTCTATTATTAGATCATTAGGTGATCTTTTTACAAGCTTAGTTTCTTAGGTTCCTCTGTATAGATGGTAGACACAAAAATATGACTGCTAAGGTAATCTCCATCAAAATCTCCAAGAAAAGGTGCTCAACAAAGACATTTATTGCTAAAATTGAATCCATTGGGACAACCTTAACTGAAGATGCAATAATTGAAAATTTTATGAATAGATGGAGCCCTATTTACCAAGATGAGATTGTCATCTTCTAAAGATCTATATATTTTATCACCTAACTGGAGTTCACTATGTTGCTTTATCAAGATCAAACAACTTTTGCTCTTTACATAGCACTCTCTCATGATATACATGTGAATTGCAACATTTCTCAAACTTTCTCTGCTTCCTCGAATTCACATACTTAGGAATATTTTTCAAAAATATCTTCAGAGATGCTAATTTCATCTAGTCTAAGCTTTGGATTACTAATTACATTTAAATTTCAATGCTTGATCCAACAGTTCTTCATGAAGATACTTATTTGATTCCTCTAAGATTCGATTTGCAAGAAACATCATTATTACTACTTGTAAGGCATCTCATTATGAAAGTTGAATAAAGTGGGTCAATTTAAACTTGATTCAATACAATGGATATTACTTTTGACACTCACTTTTGCCACACTCATTCAACTATCTTTGAAATTCATAAGCCTTTTGTGTGCCCTTGTATGCAAATCTATTCATATCATAATTCATGCACCTCATCAATTGAACAAATCATCCAAGAATTATATCTCAGTATACAAAATAGGATTTGATCACCAACGAATTTATCAATGCAAGGCAACACAATATATACTAGTCATAAATATTTTGCTTTGATGCATTATAAGTTTCTCAAATCTGATAATTTACATTAGAATTAAACATTTTTATTTTTCTCTTCAATTTTCAGGATTGGTTTGTTGTTTTGCTATAGAATAGATTTTTCTTCCTTTTGATTTCTGAGATTTAGTCTCTAAATCTTCATGATTACTCAATCTATAATCCTTTTCTTTTTAATAAAAAACAAAATGGGGTCTGCATAATTACTCTTTGAATCATATTCCTCAAAGTTATTCATTTTACTAATTAATTCACATGATACTAAGCATATATATAAGGATGCAACTTACATTTGTATCCCATGAGAATTTTAACTTTTCTACAAATGGATCAATCATGCCATAATCTAAGTGGCTCTAGAAAATGATTGCTTACTTTAGTTCCAACTAATATTTTGGGTTTTTAACTTACTCAGTATAATTTTAATCATTTCAAGCATCCATTAGCACAAACATATCATTTCATATTATTATACTTAATATTTCAAATTATTAAACACACATTATTTGAATTTTCTCATTATATGATTTCAATTTAAGCATGCTCAAATATTTTTCATACATCATAGTTATGAATAATAAGAATACTGCATATGATGGAATAATTCAGGATATGAGTATAACTTTCAAGCATTTATCAATTTAAGTTATTTTTCTATATTATTTTAATCTTAAGAGTTCAAGCCTTAATGATGATTACAAAAGGAATGGATAAGTATCAGATACCTATTTGAGACCTTAAACTATCAGATTTCCCAAATAGGCTTGACTTATGCCTTAGGACTGTAATTACATTTGAGGATTAATCATTTTACGAATTAATTTAGAATTTCAGAATAATTTAGCTCAAATCAGTGATATCATTTTAATTCAAGTTCAAGGCAGTTTAAAGTACATTTTAGGAACATCAAAAAGAAATATATATAATAGTGAAATGCATATGTTCCATATACTTGTCAATCAAATATGTCAAGTTTGGCATACTTATCTCCTTTGTCACCCCATTACTTAATTTATAAATTGTAGCTCATAGATGATGACATCGGTCTTGATTTTTTTTTTTAATTTTAGAACTTGATTTCCTTTCTTTAGCTTGAAGTTGTTGACTAAGAAGATTATCTTGATTTCTCATTGTTCTTCTTCTTCTTCTATGTGCTCATTTGAAGCTATTCCTGTATACACTTAGAAAATTCTTGCACTTTTTCTTTATTAGCATAATCAAACAAATGTGATCTTTATACAATAATTTAGTCAGTGCAATTTATTTATTTATTTATTTTTACTCATGATAGTATGTAGTGATGATAATGAGGCATGCCATTACATCAAAGCTAATTCTTTAGATGACTATTAGCTAAGATAAGCATTTTGCTTTAATCATAGCCACATTAGATTCTTTGAACTAGTATAATTATGAATTACATCATGAAGATAAACATTAACTTTGAACTTCAAGTGTCCATATGCTAGATCAACTAATTATAATTAGTAATATGAATTTTCAATTAATCATTATCTTGAGGTTGCCTAGAATTTTAAAATTCTAAATGAATTATATATCTCTTTGTGATACTTATCCTCAAATCATATTGGACATCTAAATATGCATGTTTCCTCATTCCTAATGGTTTCTAGAGCTATAAAGTAAATTTAATTTATCTTGATTTATTCTAAATTTTAAAATCCTATTTATGTATGAATAAATCAGTATTAGAGGCAACAAGTAAGACTGTAAAAGCAGATTATGACAAAATGTAAAGAGAAGTAAGTTTAAATTTGCAACTTTTTTATGAGAGGTGCTCATTTATCCTTTCGAAGGAAGAACATTTCTTCTTCTTCTTCTGTTTCTTACTTATTAATGGTCCTCTATTTCTTTTCTTTCTCTTTTTTTCTTTCTTCATTTCATAGCTTCTTTATGAAAAAGGATCGCTTGTAGCTTCAAAGGAAGAACACTTCTTCTTCTTCTTCTTTGTCTTCCTTATTATTAATCTCCTTTTTCTTTTCTTTTTCTTTTTCTTTCTTATTTCCTTCCTCTTTAGGTTGCTCCCCTTTACCTTGAGAGAAATCTTCATACAATTTGGCCTCTTTAATGTGAATTTGAGGCTTTGTATTTGCTTCTTCTTTGGGTTGAGGGGTTCTTTGGGTTGCTCCCCCTCAACCCATGAGGATTCTTTTGCATTATCCCTTTTTATACATTCCTCATCCTCATTTTTGACTTGCTCTAAATTTTTACTTTCAATAGCAAGTTGTTCCTCATAGATTTGGCTTTCTTCATTCTTTTCTTCTTCAATTTCTGCATCATTGATTGCCAAATCTTTTTCTTGAATCTCAATTTCTTCTTGAGATTCCTCTCCCTCAATCTGTGGTGGTTCTCTAGTTTGCATTTGTATTTCCATAGATTGATCATCTTCTTTTTTCTTCTTTAGGAGGTTGCTCCTCCTTTTCTTCATTTTCTACACACTTAATTCAATCTCAGTATTAGCATTAGTATCATTTGAGTGCACATCAACTTGCCCCTCAAAAATAGCCTTTAGCTTGTCCAAGATTTCCTTTGCAGTTTTACAAGCTAGGACATGTTTAAAGATAGTGGGGAAAAGAGCATGTAATAAGGCATTTTTAGCCTTGATTTCTTGCCTTGCACTCTCTTCATCCTCACTTATGCCAACAAAAATAATTTTTCAAAGCCTAAGATCATTGGCCATAAGATATATTTCCAACATTCTCCTCCAATGTGCATAGTTTGATCCATCATAATGTGGAGATTGGGTGATGCAATATTATTCTCTAAACATAGAGGATGAACATAATGGGTTAGCCATGGGATCACTACAATTAATTATGTAGTCTGCTCTGATACCACTTGTTGGGTCCCGTAAGCTTGACTTAACCCAACAGGGAAGGGATGAATTGGGTTTATAAAAATTTTTTGCTTACCCCTTCTTTGATTACTTTCCCTCCTTTTTGTGCTTGTGTGCAAGTTGTAATGAAATAAGTAACAAAGTAGTTAAATGCAAGAAAGTAAATTGATCATACATGAATAGCATATACTATTTTTTATAGTGGTTCGGGCAACCTTCCCTACTCCACTCTTCCAAGAACACCCCTCTTCGTGCCTTAGGTTCCACTACCTCTCTATAATGGAATTACATAAGTGCTCCTCCCACTTTTCTAGATTCCATCTCTAGGGGGCATAAACTTAGCAATTGATTATGAGAATAATCTCTCCAACTATCGACTTGCTTTTCTTGATTCTAGCTCAAGGGGGCAAAAACTTGCAATCAATTATGAAAATAATCTTTCCAACAATCAACTTGCTCTTCTTGGTTAGTCTCTACCAACTCAAGGAATACATAAATAAAAGAAAGAGAAAATTACACTTCGAATATGCTACTTGTTGAGCGCTAGGGAAGAAGTGATTTGAGTAGCTTTTTTCAGTGCTGAGAATCTTCCCTTTATGTTGTAGATGAAGGCCTTGGATGAATATTGTGAAGTTGAAAGCTCTTGTACGAGTATGAAGAAGGAGTAAGCTCTTGGCCTTTGGTTGCTTGGGAATGAAAAGATTAAAGCTCAGAAGGATCTTCAAAATGAATGCAACAACCCCTTTAGAAACATCCCTCCATTTCCCCTTAAATAGATCTTTCAAAATCATGGTCATTGAAGTTGATTTGATGAAGCAACGTTCGAATTTTTGATTATTTGGGGTCGACAGGCGGTATGGCAGGCACCTGGGCAAAGCGGTTATGTGCAGGTGATATGGCAGGCGGCTGGGCCATGTGGCCATGGTCAATTTTCGGCTTTTCTTCCAAGTGCACCTTGCTACCTCCTGGCTGGCAATATGGCAGCCATACTGGCTATGCTCCTAGGTGGTAGGCATAGACAATTGGGGGACATGACAGGCGGTTTGGTTTCTAGGCTTTGGTCTTGAGTCATTCGTCTATCCATTGGCAAGCAGTATGGCAGGCGGCTGCGCTTGGCAGGTAGTATGGCAGGCGGCTGTTCCAAGCGGCTATCGTCTTCCACTTGAGTTTTTGCATTCTACCACTTTTTGAAACTTTGATATTTTTTTATTAAGAATTAAAAGACCTTTGTCCAAATATAATTTGCATAAGTTTAGAAACATGGATATAAAATTTGAATCATGTTTTTATATTTAGACAAACTCTTTCAAGCTTATATTCTTTATAATATAGAAATAATATCTCTCTGAAGCACATAATTTTATCTTAATAATTATAAATATGATCCGATGTAGCACAATATGATAAGCCAAGTTAATTGTAATATGAGTCATAGTGATTTTCTTCATTTTTTGATAACTTACAAATATGCTTGCATAATGATTACTCAATTAAAATACATACTCTTCAAGCATACTTGATTACATTTCAAGCTTTGTAAACTAACAACATCATTAGTGTATATCAAGTCTAAAAGAAGTTCTTGATTACATTTCAAGCTAACAACATCATTACCATATATCAGTCTAAAATAAGTTTTGTTGTAATCAAAATCATACACATAATACTAACAATCTCTTCAAGAGCTCGGACAAATAAAGAAAGACAAAGAAGAAGTTGCTTAGACAAATGTGCATTTCATAAAGCAACTTCATCTCTCCAAAGCTCAGACAATCATGCACAAAGAGAAGAGACTTTGTTTGACTAACAAAGGTTCAAGACAGAATTCGCCCAAGGATAACAAGAAAAATCATGATAAAGGAAGTTAATAAGAAGAGACAAACTTCATTAGTTGCTCAGAAAAATGCACACAACATCATTTGACCAACTGCTTGGACAAATGTTCTTAATGGATAGGAACTTTATCTTATCTTTTATGCTCAGACAAATGCCTACAACAAGAAGATACTTCATCCAACCACTAACAAACTTTAAGATGAACTTCATCTGATACTTATCACAGATGAATGTGGATAAAAAATAAGATACATTATACTTCGTTTGATCAAGCCGACAAATGTTAGGCGTCAAGTTTGTCTGAATCTAGCTCGACTTTGTCTGTGTCACTAGAGTTTGTCTGTTGCTTACTACTGAGGAATTACAAACATGCAGTTTTGATGGCAAACATAATTTAAAGGGGAATTCATTTGAATCTAGTCAAACATCATAAGAATTTGTCTCTTACTCCAGACAAATGTCTAAAATGAAGCATCAAATGAAGGATATGAAACAGGGTAATTTGTTCAAGACTTATTACCACGATGCCAAGTTGCTGTCCACCGGAGATGCATTGACAGTTTTGATCATAACTTTCTCATATAATCTCAGAATCACATGATTATTGATGCATTAGAAAGATAACTACATGATCTACAACTTTTATATTGAACATGTTTTTCAAACCATCCTAAACATATTCCAAAAGTGTACAACAAGTGACACCACTTTCTCCACCTCCTAAATTTCTGTCAGCAGATTTGAAGTCAAAGATTGTTGCAATGTTTTGGCTATAACTTCCATATTTTAACTCCAAATCCTATGATTCTTGATATTTTGGATAGCTAACTTAAAGGGATAAAAATTTTATGTTGAATATTTAAGCTGAATTTATTGGTCTAGGTTAGGCAAAACCCAAGAGGGGAGGGGTGAATGGGGTAATTAAAAAATTATTTCCCAACCCTTTTAGGATTACTCTTTCCTCTAGCAATCAATCACTCAATCAAAAAATACACAAAATAAATAAGACATAATGATTTTTATAGTGGTTCAAGCAAACACTCTACTCCACTCTTCCAAGAACACTTTTCTCTTAGTGTCTTGGGTTCTACTATTCCCAATAGCAGAAATACAATAGTGCTCCCAGCACCCTTCTAGATTCTAGCTCTGTGGGGCATAAACAAGAGTCTCTGACACTTTTCTAAGTTCTAGCTCTAAGGGTCATAAACAAGTGTCCTCGACACTCTTCTAGATTCTAGCTCTAGGGGGCATATTCACAGTACTTCCAGTACTCTTCTAGATTGTCGCTCTAGGGGGCATGAATAAATAACTCTTGTTTACACTCGGACAGTCACAGCTCTTCTTGAGTCTAGTCTTAACCACTAGCTCAAGGAAATTTATGAGAAATGAATATTAAAGGTTTAAGCACAGGAATTTCTTGGGAAGGTTTCTAAAAGTTGAATGCAGAAGTAAATAACCTTCCCAAAGGTAGATGAGAGCCTTCAAAGAAAAGTTAAGGAAGGTTTGAATGCAAGGCTCTTGACTCTTGAAGGATTGCAGAAGGTTTAGCTCAGATCAGTAAATGCTCTCAAGAGAATTTTGAATGATTTTCTCAATGCTTTGTCAGTTTCTCCTATTCCAATAGTGCTTCATTTATAGCTACTTTGAATTCTAGTCATTGGTGGTAGGTGAGCTCCATTAATAATGGAAGATGTTCTGATTGGTATATTATGAATTCTCTAATTTCTGCTTAATCCTTTTATATCAAAATGCCTACAGTGCTGACCTTGGAGAAGATGATTTCTAGTTTCTCAATAAGCTCTGGTCGAGGTATTATTGCAATGGCTGCTTCTTTCATTAATATAAAAATATCGATATTAATGTTGAGTGAAGACCAACAATTTGTTTTGACCTTTACTCATCTTTTACTTTGATAGATGAAGTATCTATCCAGTTATCCACAAGACAAAGTTCCTTTGTCTTTGTCTTTTGATAGTTCAAATTATAATTCCTCGCAAGTGTACATACGTATAGCAATATAGTGTACAAATGCAAGGGTTGGTCCCACAGAGAAACCAACTTAATTAGTCTTTAGTTACCAAGTATAAAACTAAATAGACTTCGAATAAGATATGATATAATTTCAAAAACTTAATAGAATAAAATTAAATAAACAGGTAAGGATAATACAGAGAGATTAATAAGATGAAGAAGTCTAGGGTTCTGATTTCACCACAAGGTGATAACTTTTTGCTAATGAATGTTGGATTTAATGCCTCACTTGGGTTCATTCTTTCAAACATAAGATCATTACCATTTGATGTGCAGGTTCAAATCTAGTACTTTCACTCTTTCCAATTACCTATGATATTTAGCATAATTGAGGTGAAAACTCGTTAAGTTTAAGAACATAAGAACTTGAATAAAATGGTTTAGCATATGATGTGTACCTTAATCATCTATCCTTCTCATTCAAGGGAGCTCATGATTTAGCATATGATGTGTACCTTAACCATGTTTTGATAAATAATATAAATTATAATATTCATAATCAAGCAATAAAATAAATTAAATCATTGCAAATAAAATCAAGAATGAAACAAGATCATCTAGCATTAATAATATTCAACAATCCATAACAAAGATTATTAAAAAGGGCTACATCTTCACCTTGGAAAAAATTAGTTCATAAGAGAAAATAAAATAACTCCCTGATATAGGATGATAACAATGAAAAACATCTTCTCTCTTTCTTCTTTCTTCCTTGCAATCCCTTCTTCTTCTCCATAATAAATTTTCCAAAAAATAGCTCTAAATCTCAAAGAAAAATTATAAAAAATGGAAGTGGAAGAATCTACAAAACCCTTCATTTTTCCTTATAAAGCCAGTGAAAATATGCAACTGTGGAAGAATTCCATAACTTGTCTGCCTTCGCCGCCGGCTCATTGCCGACCGGTGGTGGTCCAATATGGGTGCTAACGGTGCTGGCCTGCTGCCCAGTCTTTCTTGCTCTATTCACTCTGTTTGCTCCATCTTTGTAATTGCTTCTTTACCAACCTTTTTCTCTTCTTTATCATTCTTTTTCCATCTTCAAAGATCCTGATAAAAGTCAACAAATAAACATTAAATTCATCTAAAAGAGACAAGGATTTGCAAATAAATAAGCTAAAACATGTGTATTATATGTGTATAAAATTGACTTATCAAATACCCCCAAACTAACTTGTTTTCTCATCCTCGAACAAACTAGAAATTAGAACTCATGAATCAGTTAGGATAATTTCTCTCAATCAATCATTAGCATACCAAACAAATTACATATGTACACATATTTCAGAAGTCATTCAAGACACTTACCACATAATCTCATGAAACTCATACTTCATCAATCCCTTCATGAAGTGAAAATTTGTATGTGTAATGTAAATTATATGCTTCATGCACACTTTTTAGTCAATAATGTGCAAATCGATGGTTCTAATAATCTTCACATAACACTCTATAAGCTTGCCTTTCATCATCCCTCTCTACTAATGTACACAACTATGTTCACTTGGATTAATAGGTCTTTGTTAAGCTTGTAATGAGGCCTTAGGTTTGGCTAACAAAGAAAAGGAATAAAGATTCACAAAGTAAGAGATCATAACTGACTTGCATATGAATGTTCACTCTCTTAATATAATTCTTTTATTTGCTCTTCTCTTTCTTTTTATGGACTGTATTACTATCACACCCCTAAACTTATTTTCTTTTGAATTAATTGGGATGTGATCCCCCCAATTGAAAGAGGAATCCTTACTAATTCTTTTCTTTATTGTTCCCTTTTCTTTTCCTTTTTGGCATTTTTCTTTTAAATTCCCCCAAACTTAATTTCTTTTGCTTCACTCATACCCCTCTAACAACCATATGTATAAAATATGTCTCTTATAGGTTAAGCATGATTTTTCAGGCTGAAAGGGTCTAGATAATGAGGCTAAAGAGAGAAAAGTTGGATGGTGGTTTTTCACATACTTTGCATATGCCATTCTCTCATAAGGCTCATGTCATGCCCCACCTTCCGAGGCGTGAATTATCATTTTCACTGGGATTTCACCTAAATTTGCCAACTTTTAGGGTTGGGTGCTCTAGTCCCATTATGGAACTTGACTAGTTTCTACAGAAAAATTGACAGTGTATCCCCTAAATTATTAGGATTTAACCTATACAATTATTTATCAAAATTAATATAGCCATAATGTAAATTCTAAAACACACACTTACCCATAGCCCAAGATTTAGGTAGAATTATGATGACAGTAAACTCAATTAACTAATATACAATTCATCTATAATTACAAGTACCTTATTATGACATACCATTTCATCTATTATACATCAATGGAAATCTATTAAATACAATCAGCTAACTACCAATACATAATAATATTTATATTTACAATTCATAATATCACAATAAATAAGTCTTCAATCTTGCTCAATAATCTCAATCCATATTTGGGAAATCTTCAGCTGGCCTATTAGCTAAAAAAAATAAATAAAAAGGCGTGAGCTCGGGCAACTCAATAAGTAGGCAAGTACTATACAAAATAGTAATCAATAATCAAGAACATCAGATATTCATAACCAAACATATAAAATCATTC
This sequence comes from Pouteria campechiana, assembly GCA_036873735.1. NCBI lineage: Eukaryota > Viridiplantae > Streptophyta > Magnoliopsida > Ericales > Sapotaceae > Pouteria > Pouteria campechiana. The sequence goes on along the minus strand of JAYJMB010088570.1, from coordinate 7,759 downwards.
CCAACATCAAGACATAATACATGATTCTTTCCATCTTATTTAACAATCCTTAACATATTCACAATAACATACTATACATGATCCATTTCTAAATAAAATTAGAGGATATGCTCTATACTCCATAATCACATATCCATATCATATACATAATTCCAATTATTCCAATCTAAGGATGCATCAATCTTAAACATAAAAGGGATGTTCACAATCCTCAACCAAATCAACCATGCCCGGATACAATCAAATGAGATTTTCATCCCCAAACATACAATATAATTCATCAAGGATGGGCGCCTACTTATCTCAGGTTATTGGCTACCAACCATTTCTTCAATTCTACGCCTTTTCATCCTTCTCAGATCATCCTGTACAAGCTAATAATCTTATTCATTACAAATATAGCTCAAACTAATTTCTTCCAAACCAATGAATATGATTTATGGCTAAACCCATATCTCGATAGAGACTCTTAATTAATTTCCATATTTAACTATATGGAATCCAAGTCTTTATATAATGTAATTATTGTGCCATTAACCTCAATGATCAAAATAAACCAGTTAGTTAAGTCCTCAACTCATCCAATTTGTCACTTAATCATTTTAAGTCAAAATCCTTTTCAACCCAATTTGGGTTTTTGTCAAAAAATCAGATTTTTCATTCCCAAACAACTCAAAAAAATCCTAAAATAATTTAATTCATGTCTTAATCATTTTCTCCCATAATTATTACTTATAAACTACTAAATTGGGCAAAAATCATTGTTCACAGATTGGGTAGAAACCCAAGCAAGCCAAATCCATGGATTATTATGTCCAAATCATTATAATCAACCCATACAACCATTTCTCCCATGATTTTCATATCAAATTCATCATTTTTTTCAAAAATTTTCTGTTCACAAAAACCCTAATAACCCCAAAATCTAATTTTTATACCCAAATCAGTTCTAACATATTATTAAGCATGATTAAATGATTTTCTCCATGATTTATACAATACAAATCATGAAATTTCTTCCAAAAATCACTGTTCATGGAATTTTTAAAACCCTAGCTAAGCAAAAATAGAAATTTGGATGGGAAAAATCATCTTACCAGAGATTCCCAACATAGCTTCCATTCATGGATGAAAATCCAAGCCCAAAGTTCCAAGTAGCATCATCCATTTGCATCAAACAGCATCTTTTTCCCCAATCCACGAATCCAATGGTTGGGTTTTATCATTTTCTTCAAGAAACAATGGATTCTTACTTAAAATATGGATTCCCTAGCTAAATCATGGTAGAATCATGCTAAACAGAGTTTAAGGCATGATTTTGAGGAGTGGGAGAAGAAGCAAAATGGAAAATAATGAAATGGAATGGGTTTAGAGGTTAAAAAGTCCAATTTTTATGTTGCTCTAGTGTGTCAGTGGACTCTTGCCGTAGCAGGGAAAAGCCTTGTCATGGCAAGGTCTTGCTGGACTACCAAAATGGGAAATTTTGGGACCTTGTCGCGGCAGAAAATGACCTTGCTGTAGCAAAAAAATGACCTTACTATGGGAAGAAAAAGTCTTGCCATGGCAAGTTGTCACTATATGCCACAAAAATGTTTTCTAGGGGCTTCCCATAGCAGAGAAAATCCTTGCCATGGCAAGCTATTTTTTGTCCAATATATTGACAGTAATTTTGTCATAAATTTTGCATCCAAGTCCAAATGACATGATTTTTGACTCATTGAAACAATAATTTCAAGAGATACAACTCTTATGTTAACAATATTTTCTAAATCATCTCATAAATATGTCAAAAAGTTCTATAAAGTTGACCCATAACATTTATCTTGTTATTTTTTAGTCATTTGGAACAACTTTGGTATATTAATCATAACTTTCTCGTAGAACATCGTAATTGAGTGATTTTTTCTCCATTATAGACAATTTTATGATCTACAATTTTAATGTTGAATAAATTTTTAAATTAGTCCATTAGATATGTCCAAATTCAATTACAATAAATCCTTTTTCTAAATTCAGCTTTTACACTTATGAAAAATCATTATAGCCCCATTTTATATAAAACACTTCAAATCTCCTAATAATCACTTTTCACACATTACATACATGAAATAAGACTTGCTTATGCTATTTACCACTTTATTTGAAGTCAATTTCTAAAAATCACTCATCAAGTTGTTTTTAACCAAATTTGTTTGAATTTTTTTGCTATAATGACTTTACATGCCATTTTTATTCTATAATGCATCCAAATCTTAAACTAAGATTCTCCACACACCACATACATTAAAAAAATATGTTCATGCTATTTACCATCTCATTTGAGGTTAATTATCAAAAATAACCTATTCAGTTCATTTTAACTGAATTTTCTATCATAAGTAACTCCATATACCATTTTCATTCCAAGTTATCTCGAAAACTCAAACTAATATTTCACACACATTACACTACACATGACGACTAGATTAGGTCCTTTGTATAGCTCGAATACATATTTTTTCTTAAGTTCACCTTTCGAGTTCTTTTCACATAACCTTCCACTTCATAGTTCAAAATTTCAAAATTATCTCAAAATTTTGATTCAATATCTCATACACATCACATTATACATAATAATCATGCTACATTGGTCATTCAAGTCATATACATGACTTAACTCAAAATCACTACTTGGGTTCATGTCACTTCATTCAATCTTCCATAGCAATTTCTTTATAAAACATTGTGTATTACCTCGATTCTTCACTTTACCGTAATGCAAAAAAGTTTCCCCAAATTTCAACACCACAGGTGTTACAGCTCAATGGGGACACTAGTGATATGAATGTACTGGGTTAGCTTGAAAGGTTCAAACTAATAAAAAATTTGCCTAAATCACTTCCAAGTAAACATGTAATCTATGATTTAGCCTCGAAGGATAATTAAACAAGTTCGAGAATGCTAGTGTCAACCAACATAAATCACTAAATTCACAATACTATCAACTAATCCGCATACACTTTGCATGATCATAACATAATATGCTTAATAAAGTTTTCATCAAGCATGAAAAAGAAAGACTTATCATAAAAATCATTAAATCACAAGGTAAGATCTATCCTTTCTTCTAAATCATGTGCAATGGTAATAAACAACTCAGTATAAGTTATTGATCATCAAGAGATAATCCGTCCTATTCAATTTCAGCATGTTAACACAATTGCTCTTGAATTTCTTTTAGCTAAGTCAAAATAAAAATTTAACATAACACATAAGCAACTCCACATAAACACACGACACACAAACTAAATAAACTACAAGAACCCACAAATTAGACAAAAGCATCCCTAAATACCAATAAAATGCTAAACACCCTCAAACTTAAATACAACATTGTCCTCAATGTGAAATAAAGCATTATAAAATGAGGACTTCCCTGAAATGGATCACTCATCAGAGCTGTCATCTTGCACCCAACTCTAATCTTCATTTAGCATATCAAGAAGTCTAGGTGGAGGTGGGAACACCATGGTGCTATTGCATCTTTTTTTTTTTTTTTGGAATGGTCCTAGCCTTGGCGGCACCAGATGGGTGTTGGTGGCACCCATTTGTCTCCTTGTGCCTCTTTGTGAAATTCTGGCATCGAAGGCACCCAAATGGGCACTAGAGGTGCCCTGTTGCTGCCTTGAAACTCCCTTTTCATGTTGTATCATCACCTAATTGACCTCCTTGCTTGAAATTGTGGCTTAGGCCTTTAACCTATTAAGTATGAAATAATACTGGATTAAGTAAAATAGATAAGAAGAATAATAATGTAATCTATCAACCTAATGATTAAAGCAAGATTATTTAAACTATTGTAACTATGTCTAAGAAATTGAAATACTAAAAGATAAACAGCTTGGGTTGCCTCCCAAGAACACTTTATTCAATGTCTGAGCAAAACAAACTCCCTTTTCTTTACAAATTCTTCAATTTCCCACACTTCATTAAGCGGCCTTGGTATGTCCTCTTTGTTATATTTCTTCACACGATGTCCATTAACTTTGAAAGTGATGCCATTTCTTGGATTCTTCAGCTCAACTTCTCTATGAGGAAACACTTGTGTGACATGAAATAGACTAACCCAATGTGACTTCATTTTTCCTGGAAACAAATGCGAACGTGAGTCATAATATAAAACATCCATTATAGGCTCAATATACTATTTACGAATGATTTCATCATGATATTTCTTGGTTTACTCCTTGTAAATCTTAGCATTCTCATATGACTCATTCCTCTGCTTCTCAAGTTCATCAAGCTGAAGTTTCCTCTGCTCTCCTATCTTTTTCATATCATAATTTAGGTGCTTAACAGCCCAGTAGGCCTTGAGCTCTAACTCAAAAGGCAAATGGCAAGCTTTCACAAAAATAAGTTTGTATGGACTCATTCCAATTGGGGTCTTGAAAGTAGTCCTGTATGCCTATAAGGCATTATTCAGCTTCATTGCCTAATCTTTTCTTAAAGTGTTCACAGTCCTTTCCAAATTTGTTTTTATTAGTCTATTGCTAACTTCTACCTATCCCAATGTTTGTGGATGATAAGGTGTTGCAACCCTGTGAGTGATATTATACTTTTTTAGCAAAGCTACAAAAATCTTATTGCAGAAATGAGTTCCTCTATTACTAACAATAGCTCTTGGAGTTCCAAACCTAGAAAAAATCCTATCTTTCAAAAACTTTAGCAAAACATTGATGCAGCATCGTTAGTTTTAGTGGCCATAGCTTCAATCCATTTGGACACATAATCTACAGCAAGTAAAATATACTAGTTACTATTTGATGGTAGGAATGGACCCATGAAATCAATATCCTATACATCAAAAAGTTCAACAATAAGGTTACCTATAAGTGGCATCTCATCTCTCTTTCTAATATTTCCTATTCTCTGGCATCTATCACACATAGCACAAAAAACATGAGCATCCTTAAATTTTTTTGGCCAATAAAACCCAAATTGAAAGATTTTGAGAGTAGTTTTCTTCCCTCCAAATGCCCTCCATAACTAAAGGTGTGGCAATGTCTCAGAATAATCTGTTGCTTATCTTATGGAACGCAATGCCTAATGATTTGGTCTAGGCATATTTTAAACAGGATTGGATCATCCCATAAATAATGCTTTATCATTGCTAATAACTTTCTTCTTCCCTATGAGTTTAGTAGAGGATTAAAAATTCCTTTAACCAAGTAATTGAGAATGAAGGTTCATTCTCTTTCATAGAGTACAATTTCTCATCAAGAAAGATCTCATTGATAGGAATGTTTTCCTTTCCTCTTTCTTGATCAAAATCAGTCCCTTCCACCAGTCTGAACAGATGATCTGCCACAATGTTCTAACACCTCTTCTTGTCCCTAATTGTTAGATCAAACTCTTCCAATAATAGAATACACTTGATTAACCTGGGCTTGACATCTTTCTTTGTTAGCAAATATCTCAGTGCAGCATGCTCTAAATAGACAATTACCTTTGAACTAATCAAGTAAGAAAAAAATTTTCCAAAGCAAACACAATAGCAAGCAATTCCTTTTTAGTTGTAGAATAATTTAATTATCCTTCATTTAGAGTCCTACTTGTATAATGAATAACATGAGGTAACTTATCTACTCTTTATCCTAAGACAGCACCAACAGCAAAATCTGATGCATCACAAATGAGTTCAAATAGAAGAGACCAATCTGGAACTGCAAGAATAGGAGCTGATGTCAATTTTTCTTTCAAAATATTAAATACTACAAGTCAATACTCATCAAAATAGAAAGTTATATCCTTATCCAACAAGTTACAAAGTGGTCTAGAAATTTTTGAAAAATCTTTAATAAACCATTAGTAAAAACCTGCATGATCAAGAAAGCTTCTGACTCCTTTGATTGAAATTGGTGGTGGCAATTTTGCAATCAATTCAATTTTTGCCTTATCTACCTCAATGCCTTTATTTGAAATAATATACTATAAGGCCCTGAAAATTTCAAAAATGTAAATGTTCACTATTGTAAAGTTTTAGAAATTTTTACAATGTGGCATACTGTAAAATTTAATTTTTGAGGAAATTTATTATCAAAAAAATTATATAAATGGATGAAATATCTATATTAATGTGAGGATGATGAGGATATATGTTAATTAATAATTAATAGGTGAATAAGAATTTAAAATTACATGTGGAAAGCCAAAAAAATTGAGTTACCGGTAATTTTTGGCAAATTTTAGTTAAAATCAAATTTAATTGATAAATAAATAATACAATTATGCAAAAATTATATTTAATGAACAAAAAATTAAAATAAGCACATGATTATGAAATGGGCAGTCTACACATGTTAAAAGAGAGGATAAATGCAAGTTTTAAAAGTTCAAGAATGGTACATGTGTATGGACATTCATGGGCTGTAAACTACCATAACTTTTGGCTTATAAAAATGAGGAATGCGATAGCACTCCTCATCTCCCTTCATGTAAACACCCTGCTCATGCCTTCTTCTTGTGAAGCTTTCTATTCCCTCTCCCAAATGCTAAGTTTTGATGGGTTTTGATTAAGAGAAGTGGAAGCAACCTCTAATTGGTGGGAAGGGCAACTAATAGCATCCATTTTCCTCTTGGACTAAGGATTGAAAGCTAACAAAATTTGAAGAATTGTTGCTGTAGGTGGGAGCCACTAAAGAATTTGAAGATTAAGGTAAGTGCTTAATCTACTTTTAAATGATGATGATGTTTATGAAAGACTATAATGCAAAAGTGGATTTATCTTCAAGGAGTTTCAAACCCTAATTCAAGGGGGTTTGCTGAAAATTTTAATGGGAAATTAAGGCCTTGTTAGAGGGTGGAAATTGGAGTGTGATGTTTGTACAAATTGCTCAATTAGTTAAGGTAAGCAGGTAATTGTTTTAAGTTATGTTAAGTTCAATTTGATTTCTTTGAATGATTACAATTTGGGCAACTATAATCTGAAATTTTTGTATATGAGTTACATGATTTTAAACATGCATTATCTGCCCCATGAAACCATAATTAATTTATTGTATTAGCATGAATTAAATTGTATTGAAAACAATGGAATTTGGATGAAAAGTGCACTGACAGAACACCTTACCAAGTACCCTTTTTGAGGTTGATTAAAAACCAATTTAATGATGTTATTTTGCCAAAATAAAAATATTAGGTTATAATAGATATAATTTAATACTAGCATATCAAATTTCATGAACAAATTTCACTGTTTGACCCCTCAAAAACACATGAACATTAAATACCCTGAAAATGAGATGCTGATAACGTCTCACCCATTTGACAATTTGCTTTATTTTTAATCTCCTCATGTTGAATTAATTTAATACGAAATTTTTACCTAAATTCTATTATATTATGAGGAATTTTAGTAAACATTTTCATGGGAAAAATAGATGTATAATATTGTTTAATATTTTTTCTTTATATTTTCATATTTTAATTTTAAATTGATCAATTTACATTATTTTGAGCTGAAATTTGGATTGAATATTTTTCATATTATTTTGAATCTACAAAAATATTTTTAGGTTAATTGGATATTTATAATATGTTAAATAAGAATTTTATGTTAGAAATTATGTACATGCATTCTACGCCCCCGGAAGTGCCGATAAAATTTAATTTTGGCGCCTAATTGGCTCCGATCCTAGTGTGGATCATTTATATATTTTATGATGGCCATGGGGCCAACTTGTGTCTGCCATGTGGCGAGGAGTGGCCTGGTTGGCCAGTG
>JAYJMB010088569.1:0-19219 GCA_036873735.1 Pouteria campechiana | reverse complement strand
CATTGTGAATCCCGCTCAATAATGGTGGTAGGGCAATACGATATGCCACTTTATCAATCCTCTCTAAATTTTCATAAGGACCAATATATATTGGACATAGTTTGCCTTTTGTGCCAAACCACATTACCCCTTTCATTGGAGATATCTTCAAAAAGACTTTATCTCCCACCTGAAATTCCAATTCACATCTTCGTATGTCTGCATAATTTTCTAACATGACTAGGCAATAAGAATCTTTTCTTGAATTTGAATTACTTTTTCAATTGTATCAGCAATCATCTATGGTCCTATTATATTAGTTTCACCCACTTCAATCGAATACAATGGAGATCTGCATTTACGCCCATATAACGCTTCATAAGGGGCCATTTAGATGTTAGAATGATAACTGTTATTATAGGCAAATTCAATCAATGACAAGTGTTGACTCCATGCCTTGCCCCATTCCAAAACACATGCTCCAAGCATGTCTTCTAACGGCTGATTCGACCGTTTTGTTTGCCCATCTGTCTGAGGGTGATAAGTACTACTAAAGTCCAACCGTGTCCCCATAGCTCTATGCAGTGCCTTCCAAAACTTAGAAGTGAATACTGAACTTTTGTCTGAAATGATCACCTTAGGCACACCATATAATCGTACAATCTCTCTTTAATAGATCCAAGAATATTTCTCAGTAGTAAATGTGGTCTTGACAGCTATAAAATGAGTGAATTTAGTTACTCTATCCACAATAACCAATATACTATCAAATCCTGCAGTTGTTTTTGGTAAACTAGTAACAAAATCCATTATTATAATATCTGTCTATTTCCATTCAGGTATCTCAATAGGCTACAGTAATCCACTGGGTCTTTGGTGTTCCACCTTCACTTTTTGACATACTAAACGTCTAGTCACATACCTGGCAATATCATTTTTCATACCTTTCCACCAGTATTGAGATCTCAAATCAAGATATATTTTATACCACCAGGATGAATGGTATATGGAGAATAATGCTCTTCTTTTAGTACTTTTTGTATTACTGTAGATCCCCTAGGAAGTACCAACCAATTCCTTTATCTCATAAGATGGTCTGCACTAGTGAAGAAATTTAGCCACTCATTTTGTTGTATTCGTAGTTTCAATTTTTGAAATTCTTCATCTGATAACTCTTCTTGAGCTGTTCTAATTTCATCTATTAAGATAGGCCAAATAATTAATTGACACATCTGAGCTACTACGCCCTTCATTCCAACTTGCACATCTAACTTGCTTAATTCCTCAAATAATTCTGTCTTTTGAGTAAGTATGCTAGGTAGATTGCTCCCAGATTTTTTGCTCAAAGCGTCGGCTACCACATTTGCTTTTCCAGGGTGATAATGAACCTTTAAATCATAGTCTTCTAGTAATTCAAGCCATCGTCGCTGCCTTATATTTAATTCTTTTTAAGTAAAAATATATTTCAGGCTTTTATGATCTATGTATATATCACATTTTCCTCCATAAAGATAATGAACGCTATATTTTTAAAGCAAATACTACTGCTGCCAATTCCAAGTCATGTGTTGGATAGTGGTGTTCATGAGGGCGCAATTGCCATGATGTATAAGCTATAACATTTCCTTTCTATATTAAAACACAACCTAATCCCTTTTTAGATGCATCACTATAGATTACAAATCTATCCTAACCTGATGGAAGTGTAAGTATTGGTGCTTCCACCAACCTCTTCTTTAATTCTTGAAAGGCAGCTTCACACTGATCATTCCCTTTAAATAAAATTCCTTTACGAGTCAACTATGTCAATAGCAGAGTAATACAAGAAAATTCATCAACAAATCTTTAGTAATATCCAACTAATCCAAAGAAACTTTTGTCATTGTACTCGGTCTAAGCCAATTCACTACAGCTTCTATTTTATGAGGATCCACAGAAATGCTATCTTCTTAGATTACATGACCTAGAAAGGCTACACAATTCATCCAGAAGTTACACTTCTTTAATTTTGCATAAAGTTTTTCTTCTTTGAGTCTTTGCAAAGCCATTCTCAAATGTGATTCATGTTCCTCTCTACCTTTTGAGTAAATCAAAATGTCATCAATAAAGATAATCACAAACTGATCTAAATAGGATTTAGACACCCTATTCATTAGATCCATAAAGACTGATAGAGCATTCGTTAATCCAAATGGCATTACTAAAAATTCATAATGCCCATATCATGTTCTGAATGCAGTCTTATGGACTTCTACAGGCTTGACCCTTAATTGATGATATCCAGACTATAATTCTATTTTAGAGAATACTATAGCTGCTAGCAACTGATCTAATAGATCATCTATCTTGGACAGTGGGTATTTATTCTTAATACTGACTCTATTCAATTCCCAATAATCAATGCATAATCGCATACTTCCATCATTCTTCTTAACAAACAATATCGGTTCGGTGCACCCCACAGTGACACACTGGGATGAATAAATCTCTTATCCATTAATTTTTGTAACTGCACCTTCAATTCTACTAGTTTAGTTGGTGTCTTATGGTATGGAGCTTTAGATGTTGGCTTTGCCCTAGGCTAGAGGTCGATTCCAAACTCTACTTCTCATTCAGGAGGTAATCTAGATAATTCGCCTAGGAATACATATGGAAAATCTTGCACTATAGGTATATCATTCAACATTCGATGTTCTGAATGCATGTCAATAACTGATACCCAATATGCTTCACATCCTTTCCTTACTAGATTGAGAGCTTTCATTGCTAACACCAAGATAGGATTTTTACCCTCAGGCAGACTCTTGAAGAGAATTTCAACCTTATCTGGAGTCTTTAAAGTTATTTGTTTAGTTTTATATTCAATTGTAGCTTCTTGTTTGGCTAGATAATACATACCCAGTATAATATCCAAATCATCCATATTCAAAATAATTAAATCAACATAAAGCTGTCTACTCTTGATTACTGTCGGTATTTCATAACATACTTTAGTAGCTATGCTAACTACCTTTAATGGAGTGGATACTTTTATTGCATGATGCATCGAAAATTTAGATAGTCTAGCTCTATTTACAAATGCAAGGGAAACAAAAGACTGAGAGGCACCTGGATCAAATAATACACAAGCCAAGCAATCACATACAAGAAGATTACCAGTAACTAGGTGATTCATGCCCTCAGCTCCCTTTACATTGGTCACCTATACGACCGTAGTCACTGGTGGTCTACGGTCCTCGTATTGATGGCCAGGAACGATATTAGGACCACGACCTCTTTATCTCATCTAACCTCTACCATGATCAAGCTAGGATGGTGCTTGAGAAGTTACACTGTCACTTCTCCCCTAATTGGGATAATTCCACCTAATATGACCAGTCTAACAACATAAGAAATAAGTGAGTGGTCTTCATTGCCTAGTTTCCCGAGACTGATTCGACCCTTGGCTAGTCTCTCTTATCGGTCCAAGGGCCGACTTAGACTACCTCCCTTCAAATCTCTTCAATAATAAAGGGCAGTCAAATTTTAAGTGTCCTGGCTTTTTGCAATAGTTGCAAGTTTTCTCAAACATTACACTACTACTCTGCTCAAGACTTAGCCTAGTCCATCTTCCTTGTTCAGTTTCTCACATACATCTCCTTTCCCTAAATTTGGACTAATCCTTCGCCTCTCGTTCCACTAAACGAGCTCATTCCAGAATATCCTCACATCAGATTAACATAATCAGAGCTAACTTCTCACGAATATCCAACTCTAGTCCTTCTTGAAATTTCTGCATTATTTCTGGTGCATCCATTTGAGCCCATGGTACAAATTGAGTGAGGGATCTAAATTGCTCCTCATACTCTTCTATTATCCTCTTGCCTTGCGATAATGTCATAAACTCAGTTGCCCGTCCAGCCTTTTCACTAGCAGGAACATATCTACAAACCAATCTCTCCTTAAATTTAGCCCATATCATTCCTGCCCCATGACCCGGAATAGTTAACTTCTCAGTATGCAACTAACGTTCTGCCTCACCTTCTAATTGATAAGTGTCATACAAAACATTTTGTTCTTCAAGGCATTCCATATACTCAAATGTTTTTTCCATACTAGTAAGCCATTCATCTACCACATGGTAATCCTGCTGGCCCTTAAAAATTGGAGGCTTTATATTTTGAAAAGCCTTCATGTTTAAACGCATTCTTGGTTGCTCAGGTGGAATTTCCCCCATATTGTTAGGTCTTTCACTTGGCCCTGTTGGCTGTTGAGGCTCCACTATAGGCCCCCTCTGTGTTTGCACCAATTCCTATAGAGTCTGAGCAATGTCTGCAATCATTGCCATCATAGCATTATATTTCAGTGTCATTGTTTGGGGATGAATGGGTAGAATGGGTGGAACTATGTCACCACCGGACCTGCAGTGCTAGGCCTATCCATTCGTGCAGGATCTGCCTCAACATGGCCTTTTTCAGGCTCAACTACTCCTTCCACTTCATTTTGGGTTGACCCAGGAATAGTGTCAGCCTTGGAAGCACCTGCTTGTATTTCTCTAATAAAAACCCCTGTTGCTCGAGTCTAAGTAATCCTTCTCAGCGACTCTTCTTCCACCAATGGGGCTTTGCCTTTATCCATTCTCTTCCATGGTTTCATGACTGTATAAGGAAGAGTATATAATCACATAACAAAATGGCTAACTAGTTACCCAATTTATCAGCATAATAATGCAATTCACAATTTATTCTAATGTACCCCCCGCCCAATGTTTCTATAGAAAATACACATGTCATTCATTTACTAATTTTCAACACTCTACTATTATAATTCTGGGATTTATTTTTAGGCATAACCCACTCTAATACCACTCTGTAACACCCTACCTTTTTAAGACATTATGAAGGCAGTAACAAGAGCACCTACGGACATGGTCTCCCCTAAACTTACCTTCATAAACCTATATGAGATATTCCAAACACCACAGATGCCCAGAATCATAACTACCTGGGAAAAGTAGAGTATGGAAACCTTACTATAAATATTACAGAATGAAACATATATTACCAAGACTTCTACTATCTAACTTTATAATTTTGACATACTTCACAAATTTACATTTTTACTACATTCCAAAATGAGACATCAAAATAAAACAAAAGAGTATAGAATTTTAGACTTCAAAGTTTATCCCTTTCTTGAGCTCCAGCCCCTCATTGGACTCCATCTTCTGGCCTATTAGCTAAAACATGTGTAAAATAAGGTGAGTTTGAACACTTAGTAAGCAGGTATGAATTTAAAATAATAATAACATACAACATTTGTAATTAGGTAATAATAATATCATTTATTCCCTTAAATACATCATGATAAAACTATTACTCTTTATCAATAATGAGAAAGATTCCTCCAAGAAATCTCTTAAGGTATCATTCCTTTCCAATCCCTATGTCTTCTTCAGAATTTATATTCATTTCTATTCCATCTTATACTCAGGAGGTCACCAACCAAATGGTTTCAACCACATACCAAGTGGACACAGCCATAACAAATGGACTCAGCTTTCTTACGTATTAGGTGTGATCCAGTACTTCCCTACTATCCCATTTATGAGTGTTATGAGACTCCTGACTAATAGTGTGGTGTCTCACCTTCACTGAATCTTAGGGATAATAAGTTCTCCTTTCAGACCTACTACATAATGAAAAGAGTCCCACATCCAATAGGCTAGCCTCTTCACTGTCAAGGCAGTAATAATAATAAGACCCTTTCATGGGCTAGACAATCAACCAATCCTCCTAGCAGGTATTGAAACCCAAATTCCAAACTCAACACTTTAGTAGGCATTCAATACAACTGCTCAATACATGTTTGTCTAATTAGTTTTTGACTCAATTGTAAAACAACTCATTAATAATGTAATGCCTTCTAATGCACGTCAATTTGTATCCTTATTCTGAATTATATTATTTCTATATCATCCTTTACTTAGCCCAACATTTTACTTTTTGTATTTCCCATAAATTCTCTTCCAAAATATAATATATATATATATATATTAATTATACTTGAATAAATAAAACCACTATAGCACCAAAATTTCAAACTATAGTATTGTCCCTCAATGTACTGGTGCCGATGGCGCTAGATTGGGCGCCGGCGGTGCTGCCCCACTGTCTTCTTAAAAGCTTCTTCAACATGCTAGTGCTAGCAGTGCAAGATGGGCACTGGCGGCACCGGACATCTGCCTCTCACTTCTTGACCTAGTTTCTTCTATTTCTAAATTCACTTCAACCCCTCTGTTTTTATGCTATTGATTGCCATAATTCACATTTCCTTTTTATACTAAATTTTCATGTTATTGTATCGCATCTACATACATAAAACTCTTATCCTTCTCACCTATACATTAATTGGATTCTCCACCTTACTCAAAGCATGTTATAAATCATATAATCACATCAACTTGCATTAAATCATTGTGTTATGCTTGTATTCTTTCCCTTAACTCAAGTCTCTCATAATTTTTATATAGTCTTAATCATTTCCAAGAATACAAATACATCATACAACATGCTTATCAGATTTCGATCCCATTCAGATGAATTCCATAAACTTTCATTCATATATCAATAGTTGCAAAAAAAAAAATTAACCTACTTATCTTGTAATCAGCCTTCCACAACTTTCATTTACTAAAGGCATTGGGTCTACCAGGTGTCCTATCTTGTTTGAAGATCCTACATTAAAATTACATACCTCCTAATTAATTGAATGTAACAGTAACTAAGTAATGGAGTTTCTGCAACAAGTCTTAAGTCCTTTAACCTATGGCTAACTAAAGTTTATTCTATAACTTACTCAGATCTTGCTTAAGAGATGATTATAAAACCATTAACAGAAGCTAATCATGTAACACATCTCTTAAGGGCATTTCATCAAACATATGGAATGCATTTCTTAAATTTCATATTCCTAAGAAATATAAATCTGAATTTATTCATATTCATCAAAATTTTCTAGTCATTTATCTCATAATACTCACAAAATTTAATGTATGCATGTGTAATGCACTACTTAACTGAAAAAGCAAAAATTTGTACATACTTGAAATGTCGAGCATCACATAATTGGTGGCAAGAATTGGAGAGTTAGAGTATGATCCTAGTGGTAAAGACTTTCCCCATGTTAATTTATGATTTCTACATTAAGTAGGGTATTATTATGTAAACCCTAGGGAGCTAGGGTATGAAACTAAATGGATTGGCCATGCAAATTCATGTAGAATTGGTTAGAATGCCTAAGTATGATGTTGGTAATGGTATTCAGCCTTGAGAAACTTAGGCAAATGATTGGCCATGGGTTGAACAGCCATGTTTTGCTCTAGTGCAAGATATGTTGAGAAGAAATGGGTTGGAAAGGAAATGTATGTAGTATTTGGCATGATGACTAAGTTAGAAAGACTAATTCTTATGCTAATCATGTGAAAATATGATGGTATGCTAATAGAAATAATTTTTAGCTATTACATGTTGTTAAGAAGCAATGATTGAAATAGTGTAATTTAAGTGTTTGACGAAATGACATTTTTGAAAAGTGAAATGTACTCGAGTAGTCTTAACACAGCTTAATTATCCATTTTGTTGGTAGTAGAAAGGCAATAGATTCTAATCAAATAAGGCATTGTCCATGTAACGAAACTAGGACAAATTTTAGTAATGATTTGATGACTTTCCTTTACCTATGAGATTGGATTAAGATCTCTTACTTAAGTAAATTTAAAATTCAAGTGGGCTATGTTATATCTGTAGGGTCTATTGAACTGTGAAGTGGAAAAAAAGTGGTTGAATTGAAGGCAAAAAGAGTGTAAAACTCATCTCTATAAGGTAAGTAGGTTTCTTATAAATATACATGAATTTTAGAAATGAATGGGATCTATATCACATGATGAGTGAGGGGTAGCGTGTATCCCATATTTCTCTCTATGTGGGCATAGTAATTTAATTGACATTTACTTCATGGTAATATGTTTTGGAATGATAAAATTGAAGTATTTTGTATAATTTCCCTATGAAGTTCATCTAACCATATGTTCCATGGATTGTGTTACAAATGCATTATATATTATGATTCGCATATTCTTTCATTGTGAGGTATGGATCAAAATAGTTTTGAATGCCTTAATTGAGGTGAAATTTAGTTGAAAAAACTACAAATGAAGGGTTAAAGAAAGGTCCAAAAAGATGGAAACCAGCAAAGTGAGGCAAAATCAGGAAAACAGGGCAAATAGATGGATGCCGCAGCACCACCCCACGAATTGCCACCCGCGATGGCCAGAGATTTTGGCGTCTTGGTGCTGGTTTGCTGAAATGCAAAATTTTTTATTTATGCAAAAGTGGCCATACTTAGTGGAACTTTTTAGCCAATTTTTGTGATATTTTTTTTAAAATCTTAAAGAGGAAAATGAGGGTATTATAACAGTGATATTATGATGCCTTAATGGCATGAATTTGGCATGGTTATGTATATGCTTGGTTGGCATAGATGCCTAAATGCCATGAAAATAATAATGTTATGACATCGGTAAGGTGTGGATATAATATACTTTGGTAGCATACATGTGACAATAAATTAGTAAGGTAAGAAATGCCTGGATAATAGATTATGATACCTGTGAGATGAAATGACATGCTATATGACATAATGTGTGGGCAATGATACAAGTATGATATGCTTGATTCCTCATTTGATGTGGATGGCAAACCTAGAATCCCTGTGGAGCAATGAGGGCGGGGTACCACGGAGGGCAGTGGTGGAGCTGTCATGGACTTAGTAGGCTTCATAGCTAGGGTTATATGGATGGACTGATTGCACATCGATGAAAGACAAGAATAATAATGTTTCATTTTACAACTCTAAGAAAGAGTTAGCCATGGAATGATATAATAATGATAAATGACAATGAATAAGAATGCCTTAGCTATAATGCAGGATATGAGTTGTGAGTTACCCTCGAGTGTGAGTGGATAGTTAGGTTGGTTATAAGCCTAGGTTATGAGTATTTGTGCATCATGGACATCGAGATGAGGTTGCATAGTCATGCATTGTCATCTCCCATAAAAATTACATGTGTTTGGATTTGAGCATGATCTTTTAAGGATATATATTCGTTATGGTTTTTTGTTATACCGTCTTACTAAGTTTGCCCGGACTTACCCAATTTGATTTGTGATTTTTAGCTCATAGGTCCGAAGACGGAGCCTAACATGGGGTTGGAGCTCAGGATTGTGATAGGCTATGATCTTCATGTTAACATGAAAATTTTAGATGTGAAATTTCCTTTTTGATATGTAATGTAAATAAGCTGTAAATTTAAAAGCTTCAAGCTTTATATGTATCAAGCATGTATAAATTAATTATACTGACATATCATGAGAATGGAAATGTATGTATGCATTTTAGTATTGCCATTTGTCGTCACAGTGCGACTTGCGATTCTGGATAATATGTGGGTGTAATTATTGAGTAGCATGGATATTATAGTGTATATGAGATCAAATAAACATGATTGAAGAGGTACCAAAACTAAGAATTTAGGGAAGACTCAACATGAATTTTCCTTTAAATTATAATTTAGTAGTGCTTTAAGAGTGGGGTGTTATAAAGTGGTATAAGACCAAAATTTGTTATCTGATACCAAAAAGTTATATCAGAGGTAAGTCCTAGAATTGTGATGACAATAGCTATTAGGCATAAGTGAAGGAATGATATGTTAAATAAGTGTTTGTGAAACAATAGAATCATGGGGAACATTAGTCTAGCAATTGATAATTGCAATTCTAAGCTAATAAGTTAAATTGGGTGTTTATAATTGTGGGATGTTAAATGATTATAAAATGTTACATTGTGCAGTAATGGCGCCAAGAAAGAGAATAGATAAAGAAAAGGCTCCCATGATAGACAAAGAGCCAGAATGATGATCTACTTGTACCCAAGCTGCAGGAATAATAGAGGCTCAGTTGGAGACTCCTAAAGAGGAAGAGCAGCTTGGACAAGAACATGATTTGAGCTCAACATAGAATGAAGAAATTAATGATGTCATGGATGAGCCAAAAATACAATAGGTAGAAGCTAAAAGGGAACCAACTGTTGTAGGTACAGATACGCTAGGAACATCAAGCCCCAGGGGTGGAACTGCTCCAACAACGTAGATAGCTATGCCAAAATGGGGCATTATGATGAATATAATGGCAAATATAGCCCAAAGTCTTCAGGAGTTGATGCAATCACAAAGGAGGCAAGTAGGGGAGCCTACATGGTTGGCTGAACAAGTAGTGAGGCAAAGAGAGCCAGTAGTGGAGTTGGGTCAGACATCCTAAGAAGAGCAAGGAATGGATCCGAATATGAAGATATTCCATAATATGAAACCATCTAAGTTTAAAGGACAATAAGATTACCATATAGTAAATAAATGGATCTCTCGGATGGAGAAAGTCTTTACATATAAGAGGTGTCCTGAGGGCCATAAAGTTTTGTATACAGTCTACCAACTCAAAGGTGATGAGGAACAATAGTGGAATGCAAAGAAATTAACACTACATGGTGGTGGTGGGGGTCTAACATGGTATGAGTTCAGGGAGAAATTCTTCCGTCCATATGTACCAACCAGTGAATGAACTAGATGAGCTACTGAATTTATGACCTTGTATCAAGGGAAAAAGACTATGGAGGAATATGATGAACACTTTAGATCATTATCCCAGTTTATGCCATGGGCACAAACAGATTCTCTAGAAACAGCCCAAAAATTTTAGTAAGGATTACAATTATTATCCAACAGCATGTGGCTCCATTTATGTTGACCCAATATGAAGATATATTGGAAAGGGCTCATGTTGTTGAGTGAGAGGAAGAGGAACACACAAAAATGAAAGATAAAAGATGGGTAAGGGATAATGATCATGGGCATAGAAACAAGCCCAAAATTGATCAAGGAAGCATATTATCTTTTGCAAAGGTTTGTTTTAATTGTAAATAGCCTAGATATATGAAGTTTGAATGCCTAATAATATCCAAAAGGCCAGGAGAATAGATGGCAAGATCAATCCCAGGACAAATAAGGGGGACAAGTTAAGTGCTAGAACAGTCAGTGGGATCAGGGCCTAGAAGGCTAATGACATGCTTCCTTTATGGAGAACCAGGCCATGATAGGCGGGATTGTCCCTCCTTAAAGAGAAGAAGTGAAAGTGTTGGATCACTGACACAATAGTAGCCTGAGCATGGTGAATCACAAATGAGGGGTAGAGGCAAAGGACTATATCCAGCCCCAGGGCACCCACAAGAAGAGCAAAGACCCCAAATTGCTGTAGTTCTATAGGCAATTAATGCCCAGGAAGTGCAAGTAATGGACGATATGGTCATGGGTAATCTTTTTGTCTATGATTATATGGCATATATTTTATTCGATCCCGGTGCATCTCAGTCATTAATATCAAGGTGCATCTTAATCATTTGTATCTAGTACATTTGTGAATAAAGTGGGGCTACATAAATATCCCATGCATGACATTGTGAAAGTGTCTACTCCTCTAAGGGTGGTGAGCATAGCTACTAAAATGTGTCATCTTCTGCCCATAACAATTGAAATTCGGCAATCCTATGTTGATCTGATAGTGCTGGATTTAGAAGGATTAGATATTATCTTGGGTATAGATTGGTTGGCCAAGTATGAACCCAACATGGATTGCAAAACTATATAGGTGACTTTGAAAATCATGGAAGAGC
Organism: Pouteria campechiana; assembly: GCA_036873735.1. Classification (NCBI taxonomy): domain Eukaryota; kingdom Viridiplantae; phylum Streptophyta; class Magnoliopsida; order Ericales; family Sapotaceae; genus Pouteria; species Pouteria campechiana. Next base: position 7,480 of record JAYJMB010088569.1, on the reverse strand, counting down.
TTGAAGTCATCTTTAGGAGTATACCTAAAGGTGAAGTGACTAAGCTTGTGTCGGCTATGGATGCTCTTATATTAGTGCGGAAAAGATATGAGGCATACTTGGTGTCTGTTACAGATACTCATTCTGAACACTAACCATTAGAAAATATTCCCATGGTACAAGAATGTCCAAATGTATTTCTAGGTGAATTGATTAGATTGCCTCCAGAAAGAGAAGTGGAATTTAGTATTGACCTTCAACCTGGGGTAGGACCGATCTCGAAAGCTCCTTATCAAATCACACTAGTAGAAATGGTAGAACTGAAAGTACAATTGCAAGATTTAATTGATAAGAGATTTATTCATCCTAGTGTGCCACCATGGGGAGCTCTAGTGTTTTTTGTAAAATAGAGAACTTCATAAGGTGACTATCAAGAATAAATATCCATTACCACATAGAGATATTCTCTTGGATCAATTGCAAGGGGCGAGAATCTTTTTGAAGATTAATCTATAATCTGGATATCACTAGATGATAATCAAGCCCATAGATGTCTCTAAAACTACTTTCAAGAATTGAAAAGTGATTGGTTGGAGCACCAGCATTGACAGTGCGATGGGGAGGATTCATGATTTATAGTGATTCTTCTAAGAAGGGGCTTGGTTGCATATTGATGTAGAATTGGAATGTTATAGCTTATGCATCTCGACAACTAAGAACACATTAGCAGAATTACCCAACCCATGATTTGGAACTAACAATGGTCATCTTTGCATTAAAAATATGGAGACATTATTTATATGGTGAAAAATGTGATGTCTATACCGATCATAAGAGTTTGAAGTAAATTTTCACCAAGAAGGAATTAAATATGAGGCAAAGATGATGGTTAGAATTATTAAAATATTATGACTTGAACATTCACTATCATCCTAGAAAGGCCAATGTGGTGGCAGATGCTCTTAATATGAAATTTGGGAGTAGTATGGCATGTATGCTTACTCAGAAAGAAGAGTTATTGGAGAAACTAAGAAACTTATATTTGCAAGTAGGATTGAAAGGCTTGGTTGCTCAAATGTGTCAATTGAGTGTAAAACCAACTCTCATAGATGAAATCAAGCTAACCCTAGAAGAAACCACAGATGAAGAATTATAAATGTTGAAAAATAAAGCTTAAAAAATGAAATATCAGATGTTCTGTTTGGTGCAGATGGTATCCTAGGATATAGGAATCGGATGGTGAGTCCTAAAGGAGCTGCAATCATGCAGAAGGTACTTGAAGAAGCCCATTATTCTTCTTATACTATTCACCCAAGGAGTACAAAGATGTATCATGATTTGAAATCACATTTTTGGTGGAATGGTATGAAGAGTGATGTAGCTTAGTATGTAGCTAAATGTTTAACATGTCAGAAAGTAAAAGCTAAGCACTAGAGGTCAGGTGGTTTATTGTAGCTTATTAAACTTCTTGAATGGAAGTGGGCTGATATTACTATGGATTTCATTCTAGGTTTGCCAAAAATAACAATGGGATATGATAGTATTTGGGTAATTGTGGATAGACTGACTAAAGTGGCTCATTTGATACCCATTAAAACAACTCTCACTACTAAGAAATATGCTTAGATTTATCATAAGGAAATAGTGAGATTACATAACGTGCCTAAGTATCTATTTTAGATTGAGGATCAGTGTTTACTTTCAATTTTTGGAAAGCATCGCATAAAGCTATGGGAACTCGATTGGACTTTAGCATCACTTATCACCCTTAGACAGATGGGCAAACCGAATGTGTGAACTGGCAATTAGAAGACATGCTTAGGGCATGTGTCCTTGAATGGGTCAAGGCTTGGAGTCAGTATCTGACCCTAATTGAATTTTCTTATAATAACAATTATAATTCCAATTTTTGAATAGCTCCTTTTGAAGCATTATATGGTCAAAAATGTAGATCACCCTTGTATTAGAATGAAGTGGGCAAAAGTGCACTAGTTGGCCCATAGATGATTGTAGACATAGTAGGAAAAGTATCTCAAATTAAGGAAAAGATTCAAATTGCTCAATCATGCCAGAAGAGCTATGCGGATATACGAAGGTATGACTTGGAATTTGAGGTAGGAGACAAGGTTTCCTTGAAAGTGTCTCCTATGAAAGGTGTAGTGAAATTTGGCACTAAAGGTAAACTGATCCCAAGATATGTGGGACCTTACGAGATGCTAGAGCGAATTGGGAAAGTGGCATGTTGGGTTGCATTGCCACCATCATTGGGTAGAATACATGATGTATTCCATGTATCTTCATTAAGGAAATATAAGCAGACCCTTTTCATATACTAAAACCAGAAGACATTCAAATTAGGGAAACTTTACAATATGTTGAGAAGCTAATCCAGGTACTGGATAGCAAAGAAAAGCAATTAAGGAATAAATTTATTCTCCTTGCAAAGATTCAATGGAGTAATCACACTGAAGACGAGGTGACATGAGAACTAGAGGATATAATGAGGACCAAGTACCCATACCTATGGGACGAGACTTAAAGTTTTGAGGTCAAAACCTTTTATAAAGGAGGTGGAATGTGATGCCTTAAATTTTTTAGAAAGCGACCTTTCCTAATTATGTGTTTTAGGTAAATTATGCATGTGAATCACGGATTGTATTCAAGTTGTAGGGATTCTTGCAGAGGAACTTGAAATTGTGTGGCAATGATGCCGCATGTGCATCGCTAGGTGTGCACTACTAGACTACTAGGGTGGAGCTAGATAAAATGCTCCACCAGCCCCAATTCATCCCCGTTTTCATCCCTTCCTTTGGTTCTACATCCCAAGCCTTTCTCAACACCCTTTTCCCAATCCAATTACATCAGATCTAGCTCAGAAACTTGTCGTATTCTAATACTACTACTACCTTAAGCTAAAATTCACCTATTTGGAAGAGAAAAGAAGAAGAGAAACTTGGAAAAACTTCACTAAGTGAGCCTCTTGCTATCACTAGTGATAAGAATTGTAGAGTTGGAATGTGATCTTAGTGGTAATGACTTTCCCTATGCTAATTTATGATGCTGCTTTAAGTAGGGTGTTATTATGCAAACCCTAGGGAACTAGGGTATGAAACTGAGTGGATGGCTCATGTAAATTCATATAGAATTGGTTAGAATGCCTAGCTATGATATTGGTAATGGTATTTTTCCATGAGAAACTTAAGAAAATGATTGGCCATGGGTTGAACAACCATGTTTTGCTCTTGTGCAGGGTTTGTTGAGAAGAAATGGGTTGGAAAAGAAATTTATGTAGTATGGGGCATGATGGCTAAGTTAGCAAGATTAATTCTTGTGCTAATCATGTGAAATTATGATGGTATGCTAATAGAAACAATTTCCAGGTATTACACATTGGTAAGAAGCAATGATTGAAATAGTGTATATTAAGTGTTTGATGAAATGACCTTTTGAAAAGTGAAATGTACTTGAATAGTCTTACCACAGCCTAATTATCCATTTAGGTGGTAGTTGGAAAGATAAGAGATTCTAGTCAAATAAGGCATTGTCCATGTAATGAAATTGGGATAAATTTTAGTAAAGATTTGATTAGTTTCCTTTAGCTATGAGATTGGGTTAAGACCTCTTACTTAAGTAAATGTAAACTTCAATTGGGCTATGTTATATCTGTAGGGTCTATTGAACCATGAAGTGGAAAAAAAGTGGTTGAATTGAAGGCAAAAAGGGTGTAAAACTCATCTCTATAAGGTAAGCATGTTTCTTATAAAATATACATGAATTTTGGAAATGAATGGGATAGAGTATATCCCATGATGAGTGAGGGATAGCATGTATCCCATATTTCTCTCTATATAGGCATCGTATTTTAATTGACATTTACTTCATGGTATTATGTTTTGGAATGATGAAATTGAAGTATTTTGTATAATTGCCCTATGACGTTCATCTAACCATATGTTCGATGGATTGTGTTACAAATGCATTATATGTTATGCATCGCATATTCTTTCATTATGAGGTATGGATCACAATAGGTTTGAGTGCCTTAATTGAGGTGAAATGTAGTTGAAGAAACTACAAATGAAGGGTTAAAGAATGGTCCAAAAAGATGGAAACCAGCAACGTGAGGTAAAATAAGAAAAATAGGGCAAATAGAGCAGGCAGCTAGTTTGGGCATCACAGTGCCACCCCACAAATTGCCTCCTACTACAACTAGAGATTTTGGCATCACGATGTCGGTTTGCTGAAATGCAAAAATTTTTATTTTATGCAAAAATGACCATACGTAGTGGAACTTTTTGAGTAATTGTTGTGATATTGTTTTAAACTCTTAAAGAGGAAAATGAGGGTATTGTAACCGTGATATTATGATGCCTTGATGGTACAAATTTAGCATAGTTATTTGCATGCTTGGTTGGCATAGATGCTTGAATGGCATGAAAATAATAATGTTATGACATCAATGAGGTATGGAAATAATATGCCTTGACGTGTGGGCAGTGATACAAGTTTGATATGTCTAATTCCTCATTTGATGTAGATGGCAAACCTAGAATCCCTGTTCAGCAATGAGGGCGGGGTACCACGGAGGGCAGTCGATAGAGCTATCATGGACCTAGCAGGCTTCATAGCTAGGGTTACAAGGAGGGACTAATTGCACATGGACAAAAGATAAGAATAATAATGATTCATTTTATAACTTTGAGAAAGAGTTAGCCATGGCATGATATAATAATGATAAATGAGAATGAATAAGAATGCCTTGGGTATAACATATAATAATGGCAGGATATGAGTTGTGAGTTACCCTCGAGTGTGAGTGGATAGTTAGGCTGGGTATAAGCCTGGGTTATGAGTATTTGTGCATCATGGACATCAGGATGAGGTTGCATAGTCATGCATTGTCATCTTCCATAAAAATTGCATGTGTTCAGATTTGAGCATGATCTTTTAAGGATATATATTCATTAGGGTTTTCTGGTATACCTTTTTACTGAGTTTGCCTAGACTCAACCAGTTTTATTGATTGCTTTTAGCTCATAGGTCCAAAGATAGAGCCCAACATGGGGTTGGATCTCAGGATTAGGATAGGCTATGATCTCCATGCCGGCATGAAAATTTTAGATGCAAAATTTCCTTTTTGATATGTAATGTATATAAGCTATAAATTAAAAGCTTCAAACTTTATATGTATTGGGCATGTATAAATTAAGTGTACTGACATATCATGAGAAAGGAAATGTATGTATGCGTGGTAGTATTGCTATTAGTCATCACAGTGCAACTTGCGATTCTGGGTAATGTGTGGGTGTAATTAGTAGCATGGATATTCTAGTGTATATGAGATCCGATGAACATGATTGAATAGGTATGAAAACTAAGAATTTAGGGCAAACTCTGCATGAAGTTTCCTTTAAATTTTAATTTAGTAGCACCCTAAGAGTGGGGTGTTACACCTCCCCTCTTGGGTTAAGCTAACTAATAGGACCTAATAAGATCCACATGCATAATCCCTATGTCATGATCATCACATTATATTTATGTTGACATGATCTGAATGCTTATTCTTTCTATTGTATGATTCAAATGCTATATGTTTATTCTTCAAGATGTTATGCTAGATAGAATGAAATTAATCTCATACTCTAAACTTAGTTTTAAATGCACCTTCAGACATTGTGAAACCTCACTTCATAATACCTGAAGTTCATCCGACATTTTGTTTTAGACATAGCCCTTCCCTATCTGAAGTTCTAACTTCAGACTGTTTGGAATTCTAGCACATGTCTGAAATCCCTCTCATCATCTGAAACTCCATAGTCTCATTTTCTATCATTCGAAACCTTATTCTCATATGTCTAAATCTTTATTTCCAAGCCAATGCCTCATTTTCTAGTAGTAATTAAATCTCTTTCATTGGAATTCTTATCACTCACCTATTTTCAGTAAACATGCATTCCTCTTCTCTTCAGAATTCCTCTAAGAACCTCTTTATCCTCCCACACCATGTCTACTTTATCCAAACCCCCAACCCATATGTTGCTATGGCAAGAATGAAGGGAGAATGGAACTCAATAAGGACTGAGTCTAGAAGAAGAAGAAGAGAAAGATTAGAGTCCAAAAAAGTAAATACTTCACAAAAAGGAAGAATGGACAATAAAGCAATAATCTTGGAATGTTTTAGCATTAGCTTAGGAGAAAATGAGACTCATCTTTACATAAGTCAAATGACCTTAAATCCAATTCAACCATTACTAGAGGCAAATGAAGAGAAGAAACAAGAGAGTATAGCACCAACAACATCCTCCTCTTTCCCCTCACCTTACCATACAATTCCCCCATTCAAAACTTCAATTTCTCCAATGTGACCTTCCCAAAAGTAATGGATGCATGCCTCTACCTACTTTAAGACTTTTTTAAAGAATCGTAATCGGGCTCCACCATAATCCACTTCTAGCCGCAACCCATCTTCTCACACCCATGCCTTCTATCCACAATCCAATCTCTGCTACACTTAAACCAACTCTTCATGTAATCCTTTAACACATCTAATGTAATTCTATTTGTACTGAAATGTCATTTAATGCATTGAAATGTTTTTATGCTTTACTTCTATGTTATCCATTTTTTTTGCATATTCTATATTTTTCATGTATTCTTTCCCTTGTGCCCTTTTTATTATAACAAAAGGTGGGGAAATTGTATGATTAATAGAATTAGAATATAGTGCATTCATTCAGGGGGCAGAGCACCTAATAAGGGGGAGCTATGTATGTCTTGTTATAATTAGAATATTTATGTTTAGTTCCCATGTGCCTTATATGATTTTACATCTTTTTGAAAGGTAATTCACTCAAAAATTTTGTCATCATTAAAAAGGAGGAGAATGTTGATCCAAACTTCTTTTACTTAACTTGATTCGGATGATGAATGTAATTAAATAGCTAAGTTTTGATAACAAGCAAAATCATGTGAGTGAATGGTTAAGGTACTAACTATTATTTTTCTTAAGTGTGTAGTAATAAGTAAATAAAATATAAAGGAAATAACTTTAGTTAAGTGGACAACATAAACAAGATCATATCAGAGATAAGATCCATCGAATATAGGAAGAAAATGTAAATGCTTAAAGGTCTAATGACCCTAAACTCAGAAGAGAATTTCAGACACAATGGGACAAATCTGAAATCATGAGGAACAAATTAAAGAAGTTCGGTGTATCTGAAAGATGAAGACTATAGACACAAGAATCTTGTCTGAAAATACTTTAGACAAAAGGTTTAAGCTTTTAAGCCTACATTACATTTGAAGGATATGTTTGGCCTCATTCAAGAGCCCCCAAAGTCACTTCGGATGTGTTCTCAGACAACTGCCAAAGTATATAAGAAGAGATGCCAAAGTTCAAAAGCAATCAAAGCTTCAGACTATGCTTAAGATAGATAACACAACACTTTGGATGTTGCAAAACCAATTTCAGACATTGCGAAACCAAGTTTGAACATTG
>JAYJMB010088568.1:0-19220 GCA_036873735.1 Pouteria campechiana | reverse complement strand
GAAAGATGAGCAGGGATTGCTGCCTCTGTTGGCTGAGGATGTCTTTTTGTTCCCTGCTTGTGCTGCCCGAACTAGAAACTTCGTCAAGCTGTAAAATTTGCTTTGCCATTTCCAGTTTACGCTACAACAATGCATCACTGCATACTTGGGAACATAATTGTCAGTACCTTAATCATTTACTCACATGCTATTGCTTATCATCAAAACTTAGCTAGTTAAATATATTCATCATCAAAATCAAGCCAAGTAAAAGATATTTGGATCAACATTCTCCTTCTTTTCGATGATAACAAAATATTTGAGTGAATTACCTTTTAAAAAGGATAAAACATGTATGCATCTAAAATTGGGAACTTATCTAAAACTATTCGACAAAAAAACACCTAGTTCCCCCTTACAAAGTACATTTCTAAAGATTTTTTTCAACATACATATGGACAGCCAAAAGATACATAAAGACAAAACAAAAAACTTTGTAGCAAACAAAAAAGCAGCAAGTTAGGGGTTTTTGGAGGAGGGTTTAGGTTTCCTGGTGTAGGTAAGATGGAAGAAGTTAGGGTTTGCACAAGGTGGGATAGAGGAATGGGAGGTTTAGGTTTTGGAGTCTTGGGTTTTCTAGACATAACTGATTTGGCTCTAGAGGGAGGTGGAGGAGGAATGAAAGTGAGGTCTTCGGGAATTACTGTAGGTGGTTCCTTGAAGAGTGCAGAGCCATAGACTATAACTAGTATGATTTGAATTTGGGCTCTATAGGTAGGATCAAGCAATTTAGGGAAATAGACAGGTTCTTTATCGCAAATTGCTCGAATGTTGTTCATGAGTTAGGATGATGGGTGGAAGAGGTTTTTGGGAAGACTTTGGTTTATGTTTGGAAGGAGGAGGTTTAGGTTTGGAAAGGTGTTTAAATGAGGGCTTGGGCAAAGAATGAGGTTGAGGAGTTGGAGTGGAGGATGGGAAAATAGAGGAACTAGGATTAGTAGATGTAATTGCAGTGGAGGATGTAGGTTCAGGTGGAGGAGTGATGGGAGTGATAGTAGGAGGAACAATAGTCCTAAGTCTTGCCTTATAGTATGGATTTGCAAATTTTTGAAAAGAAAGTGGTAGGTCTGACATATAGGTAGTTAGGTGCATTTCTCTACGTTCTAGATACACACCTTCTTGAAGGTAGAAGAAATTAGGATAAGATGTGTCTATGAAAGTGTAATATGTGGGTTCAAGTTGGGATTTGATGGTAAGGGATTTGGATTTGGAAGAAGGCTTTGGAATAAGTTGAGGTGAAGAAGGTTCATGGTCTTCTAGAAATAAGAGTAGAAAGTCATCTAAATTTGGAAGAGTTTCGGGTTTATAATTTTTGTGTGTGTTAGGGGGATCTTTGAGGACAATGATGTTAGCTACAAAAGTTGGATCCTCAAAGTTTGGGAAGGGAAGGTCTTGGGTTGAGAAAGGCTCATTTTGGGCTATTAAAAGATAGGCTACGGATTCATTTATCTACCCTCTCATTTGAACTTCTAGGTTAGTCATTTTGAATCATTTGGCAAGTTTCTTGTGGGTTAGAGGAGCAGGTTGAGGAAGAGTGGGTAAGGTAACAAATGTAACAGACTAATGAATTTGGGAAGATGAAGATGGGTCTGTAATGATGATACGTTGGGTTTGAAGATGAGGAGTAGAAATTGAATGAGGAGGCTGAGGAGGAATTGCATGAGGAATTTGGAGTAAAATGAAAGATAGAGATTGAGTGGAAGGTTTCTAGAGGGGGAAGGAGAAGCAGTTTTTTGAGGTGAAGGATGAGGAATATCTAGAGGAGGAGGAAGAATTGCAAGTGGAGGTTGTGAGGGTGGTTATGGAGGATGAGAGTGCTTTTTAGACTAGAGATAAGGAAGTTTAGATAGAGGAATATCTAAATCTAAGATAGAGGATTTAGAATCAGATGAAGTAGAGGAAGAGGAACTTAAGGGAATTAGGGAGGACTGTGGAGGTTGAGGAAGAGATGGAGCTTGATATGGAATGATGGTAAGACATGGAGTTGGAAGAGGCGAAGAAGAAGGATGAGGTGAGTGAGGAGTAGGTAAAAAATGGAGGGAGGAATGTAAAGGAGAGAGTAAGTAGATCTCATTGGCAAAGGAGTGTTATGGTGACAAACAAGAGAAGATGGAGTGGAAGACTAGGCTAGTTTAGGTGGGGTTCTAATTGACTTAACCAAGGAGATCAATGTGTTTAATTTTAGATGTACTAATTCCTCAATTTTGTCTACCCTATGGCTAAGGGCTAAGAAAGAGGTTTCTAAGTTGGCGCGCTTGGTCTGAAGGCTCTGTGGAATAGGTTGGGTAGCTGCAGAAAGAGGTTTTATGTAAATATATCTTGGGAATGGAATGAATGAAGAAGGTTGCGTTGGTCTGGAAATTGATGGGGTTGATGCTATTGCAAAAACTTCTTCTCTCATTGCTTCTTCTTCTCTTATTTCTCATGCCTTTGAAGTTTTTTCTACATCTCTTACATTTTCTTCTCTTATTTCTTCATTTCTCATATAGGGGATAACTTTTTCTTCTCCCATCGCTGACTCTTGTCTTCTTTCTTCCTTTTCTTGTCCTTCTTCTCTTAATTTGAACAGATCTCCTTGGCTTATCAATGATCCATCCCTCTGAGGTTTCTTTAAAGCCAATTTTCTTCAAGGTAACTTCATTCACTATGTCTATTCTTTTGAAATCTTTCCCTTTTTCAGCTAATAGATCTATTCTTTCTTTCCTTAGGAATTTAGATAAGATCATTCCGTAAGGAAGAGGGAATCTTGTTGCGGGCTTGACTTGGTATAGGAGATCTATGATGGTTTGGGCTAGATCCACCTTCTTTCCATTCTTCAAAGCTCAAAGAATTTTGGCATCTCATTTAGATATCTAATCTCTTCCACCAATTTTTGGGTAAATTTTATCAATGAGCATGATATGGACCAGCTTGAGATTTATTTCCAAATTGCTAGCATGCAAAGAATTTTCTTTTACACCAATTTCTACTCCTACTAGTTTTGAAAATAGTTTTGCTCTGGTTGCAGGCCACTTAATTGCTTATCTCTTGACTTTGAGTAGCTTAAGACATTCCCTTATGTTTTCAAGAGATAGTTTAATTACTTTATCATCTATCCACGATTTTCTAGAGTTTGAGTCATAGTTGCAAATTAGTGCTTTTACCATTCTCGTATAACACTTATCCTTACAACTCAAAAAATCTATAAAACCCTCGAAGTCAATCCATCTACATACATCTAGGTTTAGTTTTTTTTTCTCCAAATATATAGAAATCAAAAGCTCTTCCCTTCACTACCTTTTCCTTCTTATACGTACATAAATACTTAAGGTAAATAGACTCATCATTTCTTCAAATTACCTCAAGCATGTTCTTACCTTCCAAACGTCTTCTTTGAGATGAAGGCATTTGCTATGGTTCTTCTCTTTCTCTTCTTTTTCAACACTCAGCGGTTGCAGACACCATTGATACACTAGCCTTATTCAATCCATCCATTTGCAGCAATTGGCATTTAGGATTTTGAAAACCTTTGGAAAAAAGTGAGATTTTAGAGATTTTCCATGTTCTACAACTTGTGAAAATCATGTGAGGATAGACATACTTTGATAAGTGTGCTTCATAGAAGATATTCTTTACAAGAAAAAGAAATTATGCTTAATTAAGCTTATAGATACAAAATCATGATATAAAGTACATATCCATGCTTTAATGCTTATACAAATTTCATATGGATAATTATATTGTGATTTACATTGAAAAATTTAATGAAAAATGTCAAGCTAACAATGTGGCAAAAGTGCAGAAATTTCCACTTGCAGCTGTGCTATTATAGTAATTTTGCTACGGTACTGCTATAGTGGTAGACAAAGTGGATTGTTACAATGATAGATGAAGTAAAATTGCTATAGTGTAAGACGAAGTGAATTCTCTAAAGTGTAAGACAAAGTGGAAGATGAAGTAAAGCTTCAAATGAATTAGCAGATGAAGTAATAGACGAAGTAGAAGATAAAGTTTAAATTAGCAGACGAAGTAACAGATGAGTTGCTATAGTAATTTACTATAGTACTTTGCTACAGTAACCTTCTATAGTATAACAGACAAAGCTTTAGGCAATCAGTAGATGAAGTAACAACCAAAGACGTGCGGTGCTACAGTGATAGCAGGCAAAGCTAATTCTTTTGCTACTTACTTTAAACAAAGTGCTGCTATAGTAATTCACTATAGTACCTTGCTACAGTACCAGCAAACAAAGTTAATTCGTCTGCTATTACTTCAAACAAATAATAGATAAAGCAGTGCTATAGTGATTTGCTATAGTAACTTGCTATAGTAAAAATTTGCTATTTTCAAATATTAGAAATTCAACACTCTATGGCAGTTTATCTTGCAACAATATTCTTCTAAGTAGTCCATAACCTTTCCAGATTATAAAAATGGACAATCCATTAAAGGAGAACAAAATGCTTGAGGGTTCTAAGTGCTAAACAAGAATTAAACATCAAGAACCCATTTAAATTTCCAAATTCAGTACAGCTATTTGTTCTAACCATCTGCCACATTTTAGAAAGTCTAAGTTATATAGATTTTGAAATATGCTCGAAGATGTCAATCTGAATACTCTATTTAAAATCTCACATCCAAAGAGATAATGAAAAGGCAGTGGATGGAAGAAGAAGTTTAAAGAGCAAAACACATTTGTTTGAAAATGAAGAAGTCCAACTTCTTCTAGAATCAACTATGGACAAAGTAAGAGATAAAGAGAGTCTATCCAACTGAAAAGAGACTTGATCTAATATTAACTTTAAATAAATGCAATAAAGCACCAGTTAAAGTATAGCAGCTAAATTTGTCAGAAATTATTTTCTTCTTTTCAAAATTATGAATCAAATTAGAGCTACAACACCTCCTCATTCATCAGTTCCTAGACCATCTATTTACCTTGTTCTATGTCAAGGTTGGCACTGCATGACGGCTCTATGCATATGGGAATTAATTAGAAGATGACATTTTCAAATGGGAGATTATTAGGATGTTCTTCTACATATATTTCCTGCTCATCTACCTTCATCTCTACATTCAATGAAGATCATCTTTCTCTAACGGTCAAGTTTTGAAGAGAACTATTTAAGGAGAAGAGCTAAGATGATTCAAGGTGCTGAAGGAATACTTTTTAGATGTGCTTATCCTTATGCAAATCCTTTCACCCATGGCGGGACCTTAAACTTTTAGTTATCTATCCTTGAGCTTAAACCTTCATATTCTTAATGCCCATTGTCCATACATTTTGGGAAGATCCTTTTGTATTACTAGAGCTGTAAAAGATTTCATCTTCCCCTGTGCTTCATTGTAATACTTTGTAAAAGTATATAAGTTTTTTGGTTAATTTGAAAACCAGAGAGTTGGTGGTGATCTATAGAAAACCATCAAGTTTGTTGGGGATCTTCAAAACCAGTAAGTTTTCTAGTGAGCTCGTGAAAACCAGAAGAGTGTTAGGAGCACTATTTTTACACCCTCTATAGTTGGAATCTAGAAGAGTGATAGAAGCACTTATGTATTTCCATTATATGGAATATAGTAGAACCCAAGGCATAATGGGTGTGCTCTTGGAAGAGTGGACATAGGGATGGGGTTCTCGAACCACTATAAATGTCGTGTTGTTTATGTGCTTGCTTATCTGTTTTATTCTTCATGCACTTTACTACTTTTATTACTTATCTTACAATGCACCACACATAATCATGAAAAGAGAAAAATGTTTCAATAGGGGTTAAGTGATGAATTTTTACATACAATTCACCCCTCCCTTCTTAGGTATAGCCATCCTACGGGAACCAACATTACAATGCTTGTGATAGTTCTAGGGTTTAAAGGTTTCAGATGATGCAAAAGTGTTTTAGACAATGCAAAAGGTTTCAGACGATATGAAGTTATAACTTCAGATGCAAGGGGGTATTTTTCATATTGTCTCAAATGAGATAAATTACAAGCTTCAAACGTTTGAAGGTGTTTAAAAGTTTTAGAAAATGAATTTAAGTGTAGAAAACTTCTGAAACTATATTAAACATATAAAATAATCATTTGAAATGATCTAATCATGAAATTAAACCATAAGTATAATTACAAAAGATCTGACTAGGTTTGGAATTTCCATTTGAGACCTTAAACTATGAGGTTTCCTAAACAGGCTTGACTTATGCCTTGGGATAATAATTATATTTAGGATCAATTTCATTCTATTTAGCATAGTTTATCTAAAACATGCACAACATGATTATTATGTGTTCAGATAACGATGGATCACTGAAAGCATATAGCTAAAAGCATCATATAAAGAATAGATCATGCATGTGGAGCTAAAATGACTAGCTCCTCTCTCCTATCATGTGCATTGATCAACCACTATTAGTATATCACATGTTGCACTTTTTGGTTCTCAAGCACACCTAACTAGATAGGGTTAGGTTCTAATTTGTGGTACCCATTTGGAAACCAATACATGTGAGTTAGTGGCAAAATACTTTGTTACCCAATGTTTCTTTAGTGTCATTAATCTAGTAGATGGAGACAAAATCCATTCACAGCATTAGCAATAGATTTAGGAACCCAAATCATGTTTTGCTTGGGTCCTTGTTTTCTTCCAAAATTGTTATTCTTTTTCTTTTGTGGTTGTCCACCTTTCATCTTAGCTCTCTTTGTCAACAAGGAGGTTAAGGTCTTTCTTAGGGTGTTATTCTAATCCTTGACCTGCTCAAGTTCATTGATGGTACATTAACTACTCTTGAGCATGGAGTTTTCTTCCTTTAGCTTGAAGCATTGATAAGTGAATTTTATTCATTTATATCTCATTTTTTCAAGCTTATTTATTTGTTAATTCTTGAGAAACTTAGATGCATTTCATATAATTTTATTAGTTTTTATAAGTGCATTGGAGAGAGGAAGAATATAGCTAAACTAAAGAAAAATGAAGTTCCAAAGTGGAGAAATGGCGCAAGTAAGAGGGAAAATAAAATGAGCAGCAAAATCAACACCACAGCGCTGGTGGCATGCCTGATTTCAGCTCCAAATTACTAATTTTAAAAGGGACTTTGCAAGAGGGTTTTGCAGGTTGGTTTTTGGGGGAGTTCTTGGTTATGTTTTTAGGGCTTTTTTGGGAGTTTTTGTGGACATTTTGAAGAGAAGAAGATAGGGTTTTGAAGATCAAGAGGAAAGAGCTCAATCTAAAAGAGTAGTAGACAAGCCAAAAGGGGTAGACATTGGTTTTCTTTGTTTTCAATTGCTTTCTTTTCTTGTAATTATGGAATTGATCTTTGGATTTGAACTATGATGATGTTGAACTATTATTTGCTTGATTTATTCTGTATCATGAATAGATAATTTCCTCCTTTCGAGAGGAGAGATAGATTTTGTATGGATTTCATGGTTTAATCAATAAATTTCTTGATTGACATTGTTATTGGTTTATTTGTGATATTTTATGTTTAATGCCTTCAATTAACTATCCATTTATTGAATGAAGTATTTAGGGTTTAACACTTGGTAGGGTAACCCCGAATAGGATCTAGCATCACAACATGAAATCATGGATGACTTGGAAGAGCTTCTAGGTTTTATGAAATTGTTTAAAGAGAACCATAGATCTTAATGCATTTCTAATATTTTGATTTTTATAGGGATATCAGAATTAAAATTTTGGGAATAGATAATTCACTTAGCACTCGGGAGAGGGGGTTAAGTGAATTAAGATTCTTGATTTATAAGCTAATGCAATGATCAACTTGGAATAATTTGAAAACAACATGAATGAAGCATAAATGAAATCAATCCTCTAGAATTTTCAAACCTTGATTTATTTTATTCAAAGCTTATCCATTTTGTTTATTATTCAATTATTTATTTTTTGGTTATCCAAATAAAGTTAGAATTATCCATAATAATAGTTAGCAATTAATTAAAATACACAATCCCTGTGGGTGCAACACTCTCTAACTGTTATATTACAAAACTTGGCACCTTATACTTGCAGTTAGAGTAGCGAACAAGTTTTTAGCATTGTTTCCATGGAATATAATTATTTAAATTATTCAATGATATTTTCATAATATCATTTTAGTTTTAATTTAGATCATTGTATTCTTTTATTATACTCTTATTTCTATTTCTTTTAGTGTTTTAGATTCAATTTATTCAGATCTCTTAGTAGTGTATGTAAAATCCCAAAGATTCCAACTTAACTCCTTTTAATCTAGACATTGAGAGAACACTGTGAGAAATCCCACGAGCAAGCAAGTTGAATCTAGCACAATGGCAGACCAAAGCCAATAATGAGAATAGAAGCAACAAACAAATTGGAACTAATAGAGACCAATCAAAGATTACTTTAAGTCAATGGTGAATGAAAATTATTTAGGCATCACTCATCTGCGATCAATGCCAATAATAGTACTTATAAACATAGTCCAATAAAACCAGTTTGGGGGTTCTTTAAGTGAAGACCCAAACATTCATTTGGTAATGTTCCATGAGATCAGCGACACCATGAAGATGAACGATGTCCTAGATAATGCTCAGGTTGAGAATCTTCCCATTCTGACTGCGATATAAAGTAAGAGGCTAGTTGTAGAGTTTGCAACTAGGAAGCATAACGACATGGGATGAGATGCTAGAGAAGTTTCTAGCAAAGTTTTTTCCTCCGACCAAAACGGCTCAACTCCAAAACAATATAGGCCAATTTCAATAGTTAGACTTTGAACTACTCTACGAGTGTTGGGAGAGGTTCAAGGATTTACTCAGAAGATGTCCACAACACGGTTTCCATGACTGGCTTCAGATTCATTTGTTCTATAATGGATTGAATGGCCAAACAAGGACCATCGTCGATGCTACATCTGGAGGTTCATTGGTGGCTAAGATAGTAGCTAATGCATACTCATTATTGGAAGACATGGCTTCCAATACATTCCAATGGCCAAATGAAAGGAACATGGTTAGGAAAGTAGCAGGTTGCTATGAGGGGATCCGATCATAGTCCTTATTGCACAGATGTCCTCTTTAATGCATCACCTGGTCATAGCCAACTAAGCATCTAAGGGAGTGTCCATTGTAGGAGAATTGTCTTCTTCTTCTCTACCAATCAAAGCATACACAATTGCAGAACCAACCAAAGAAGAAGTGCAATTTTTTAATAATAAGGGCTATAACAATTTTTGGAGAAACATCATGCAGAACCAATATTATCCTGGATGGAGAAATCAAGATAATCTTCCTTATGGCAATCCAAGAAACACAATGAACCATCCTCCTAGGTTTTAACCGCTGCACCAATCTCGACCAATGGACAAGAAGTCATCTCTCAAAGACCTCATGAGCACATTCGTTAATGAGACTCGAAATAGGTTTTCCAAAAATGAAGGAAGACTTGATAATATTGAAACAACTATGGGAAACATTAATGCTTCCATCAAGTCTTTCAAAATGTAGATTAGGAAGCTTATAAGCTCTTCTAACAACTCAAACAGGGGTAACTTCCCAAGCAATACAGAGAGGAATCCAAGGGAGCACTACAATGCCATAACTTTGAGAAGTGAAAGAGAACTAGAACCACCAAAGATGTAAGGAGAGCCACAACTGTCCTCAGAGGTAGAAAGCCAGGATGGAGTACAGGAAAAGGAAGAGTAAGCAAAGAAGAAAAAGGAACCTAAAAGGGAAGACTACCAATTGGAAAGGATCACATTTCCTGACAATCCTCCTATCCTGAAACACAAAATCCCTTTTCCTCAACGATTCTAGAAAAAGAAGATAGATGAACAATTCACTAATTTTTTGGAAATTTTTAAGAAAATTCATATTAATATTCCTTTTTTAGAGGCCCTGGAGCAGATGCCCAACTACACTAAGTTTATGAAAGAGATCATGTCAAAGAAGCGAAAGTTGGAGGAATTTGAGATAGTGAAGTTGAGAGAGGAATGCAGTGCGATTCTATAAAGAAAGTTTCCTCAAAATGTGAAGGACCTAGGGAGTTTCACTATATCCTACACCATAAGAAATTCCTCATTTCGTAAAGCATTATGTGATTTGGGTAAATCCATTAACTTAATGCCTTTATAAATTTTTTGGAAACTTGGACTAGGAAAGGTGAAGCTCATGACCATAACACAGTAGTTGGTAGATAGGTCCTTGACCTATCCCTTGGGAGTCATTGAAGATGTGTTGGTCAAGGTGGACAAGTTCATCTTTCTAGCAGATTTTGCAGTACTGGACATGGAGGAAGATCACAAAGTGCCATTGATCTTGGGAAGGCAATTTCTAGCAACAGGAAGAGCACTGATCGATGTCCAGAATGTAGAGCTAACCTTGAGGATAAACAAAGAGGAGGTAAAGTTCAACATTAACCATTCCATGAACTTCTCTCTTGAAAAAGACACATGAAATAGGATAGAGGTTTTGAACAAGTTTGTTAACTCTATATTTACTAACAAAAGTGTTCAAGACCTGTTGAAAAATAGCATTGCAAATTCTATGAGTGAAGGCATGATAGGTCCAAAAGAAGTGATCGAACATGTCATGGCATTAGTGACACTAGCAAAGAAGAAAATTAGCATGACAGTGGAAGCACTAGGAGATGACACATTGGTGGAGGAAGTGAAAACTATGTGGAATTAAAACAACTACTAGAGCACCACAAGTACGCATTTTAAGGTAGTAATTCTTCTTTTTCGGTGATTATTTCTTCTTCTTTGATAGGTCTAGAAGAAAAGAAGCTTCTAAGAGTGTTAATGGAGAATAAATTGGCTATTGCATGGTCAATTGAGGATATTAAAGGCATAAGTCCAAATATCTAGATACATATGATCTTGATGAAGGACTCATACAAGACATCCAAAGAGCATCAATGATGACTCAACCCCGCGATGAAAGAGGTAGTATGTGTTCAGGTGTTGAAACTACTCAAAGCAAGTATTATCTATGTAATTTCTGATAGTGAGTGGGTGAGTCCTGTACAATACAATGTGTGCTAGAGAAAGGTGGGATGATAGTGATCCAAAATGAAAACAATGAACTAACACTTACTAGAATAGTCATGGGGTGGCAAATGTGTATTGATTATAGGAAATTAAACAAAGCCACTAGAAAGGATCACTTTCTCCTACCTTTCATCAACTAAATGTTAGACTGTTTGGCTGGGTATGACTATTATTATTTTCTCGATGGATACTTGGGCTATAATCAAATTGTGATAGCCCTAGAGGATCAAGAGAAAATGACTTTTACTTGTCCATATAGTATGTTTGCATGCAGGAGGATGCCTTTCAGCTTGTGCAATGCTCTCGCCACTTTTCAATGATGCAAGATGGTGATTTTCCATGATATGCTGGAGAATATCAGGGAAATATTTATATATGACTTTTCTATTTTTGGTCTTGCATTCAATCAATGCCTGCATAACTTATCTCTTATTTTTTTAGCGATGCGAAGAGACTAATGTCACACCCTGCCTTGGGGCCTATGCTTTTTACCATTTCCCTATCATTTCCCTATTTCTAAGGAAATCTTTGCCAAAAATTTGGTAGAGTATACTCTATGCATTAATCATCTATAAAACTATAATTTCAAGAATTAGAAAACTGTAATATTAATCATAAAACTCACACCCACACCCACATGTTCTAACTTAGAACATAAATAAAATCTGATAATGTAATCACAACATATATGTTTACTCATGAGTCTCAAGCTCTCATTGACTAGGTGTATACAATCATAACCACTATCACTATCATGCCATCTAGGCATCTCACATCACTTCTAGGCCTACCATATCATAATTGTGCCATACAAGCACCACACACCATAATTGTGTCATTTATGCACAACCTCATTGTGATGCTCGAGGCATTAAAATACAGAAAGTGTGATTAAATATTGCTAAAGTTATGATGAATGTGAACTAATTCAGAATTTTGAAAAATATTAATCTATTAATTAAGTATTGGATATACATGTGAATGGGCTAATTAAAATGTGATTTGATCTAGTTATTAGTGGACATTATTATTGATTTTTATGTGATATTTTATGTTCATATGTTATGATTAGGATTAAATATATGAGAAAAGCGAAGGATAAATGGAGAAAAAAATAAAGGACCACAAGACTATATAAAAAAATATTGAATTTGAAAAAGGGTCCATTTGTGATCAATTTTTGACATGGATAATGGAATAATTTGAAACTATGGTAAACATAACAATTATATATTTTGAAATTATATTTCTAAAGAATAAAAAATTACATTTTTTGGATATTATATGAGAAAGTTATCATCAATGTACCAAAACTGCTCCATGTGTAAAAAGTACCAAAATTATTAAATTTAGTCTCTTTAATGAAATTTTGGACATAGATGTGAGCTGATTTGGAAAAGGTAGTTAATATGAAAGTTGTAGAAATTGAAATTATATTTCCAATGCCTCACAAATAATGTCACTTGGATGTCGTATCTAAAAATATTCTCAAAATACCAAAATAGTGTCTGGCTATCAGGTTAGGCATCCAGTAGGTGGATATTGAGGCATCAAAAATTGATACTGCAGCATTGGAATTTTGATGCCACAACACTGGTTTTGATGCTACGGCATCACTTTGAAAATGTGATTTTTCAAGGCATCAAGCGAGTGGGATGCTGAGGCATCAGAGTTTGATGTCGCAACACTAAAATAAGATGCCGCGGCATAGGTTTTTGATGTCATGACATCATTCTAGTGGTGCATCGGAGCACCAAAAAGTGTGACTTTTTAAAAGCTTTTCAGCCCCTTTTTACTTCATTTTCATGCCCTCTCTTCTTTCCCATGCCCAACCCTTCTTCCCCAGCTACCAAATGTTTTAGAGTTGGTGATTTTAGCTAGAAAATCATTGTGATTGAATATGAAAGTAAGAAATCATGCCTTTAAGCTTGAGTTCCAATTGTGTTGATGAAGAAAGAAGGTGGCAATTAGTGTTTATGGCAACCCATAGAGGGTTCTTGGAGATTTGGGGATGGATTCATGATTTTGAATGGAAGCTATGCTTTGATTTCATGGTAAGCTTGTTTTCCCCAATTGAATTTCTATTTTTGTTTAGCTAAGGTTTTGTAAATTCTAAGAATAATGATTTTGGAGGAGATTTGATATGGAATTAACGTAGGAATCATGGGGGAAATGATTTTATGAATTGATTATGGTGATTTGAGCATGAGAAATCATAAAATTGGTTTGCTAGGGTTTCTACCAATGTGTGAACAATGGATTAATGGGGAAGATGATGGGGTTTTATTGTTAAACTAATTCATACTTAATGATGTTTTGTAAGTTAATTGGGCAAGAAAATTAATAAATTGGTATGATTAGGGTTCTTGTGAATAGTGAAAATTGGGAAATTTTATGAGTTAAGCACGAATACTATAATGGAAATATGTAATTCATGATGTATAATGTTTCGGGACTTGTATGGAGTGATTTGAATATCCAAATTTAGACTTGTGACATTGGCCTAATTGAGCTTTTTGTATAAAAGCTAGATGAGTCATGAATTGGCTGAGTTTGAAGTGTAATCGAGCTATTTTTTGGGGTCGTTTAAGTATTAGTCATACCATGTATAAAATAAATGAGATAGATAAGATGTAGTATATGATAAATTGATAAATGGTCATGAATTGGTTTATTATTGAATGAGATTGCTGCTTTGTACAGGATCATCCGAGAAGAATGAAAAGGCATGGAACTTGAAGATTGTATAAGGACACACTCAAGGTAAGTAGACATTTGTCTCATTAAATAGCTTGGGATAATGTTTATCCTTTTATTTGAAATTCGGGCATATTTTGTTATATGTATGGGGATTAGCCCATTTGTATGACTTTAGATATATATATATATATGTGCTGACTGGGGATGGTAAATATTCCATATTTATTAAGATTGATGTTGCTTAGTTATTAGGGATAATTAATGTGCCTTGGATTATAATGATTGATGTTTGATTTAGTTTGAATATCTAATGTGAGGAATAGAAAATATCCCTTTGTTTTATATTTAAATTGGAATTGATTCAATCTGAGATAGATTGATTAGTTGAAATACATGGATTCCTTTATTTAGTATTAATTGATAAACATATATCCATTTGTAACTATTTAAAATTATGGATATTGGTTGTTTAATATGGGATTTGGTAATTTTGAATTGATTATTGTTTAATGCATTTGTCTACTTACTGAGTTGCCTGGACTCATGCCTTCTTATTTAATTTTCTAATTGCAGGTCAAGTAAAGGATTTCTAAGAAAGACTCAAGACTTTTGGATGATATGATCGAATATTGGGATTAGAATCCTATTGTATATTTGTTTAAATGTAAATTTGTATAATTATGGAAAATTGTAATTGATGTATTATGAAAGTTGATTGGCATGTCCTAGTAAATGATGCATAGCATTCTGATAGCATGATATGTTTTCCCCTAAGGTGTAATGCCATTATGGTGTGAAACAAATTCTAGGCTATAGGTAGGTTGGCCTAGGTAGTTAATTATGATTTGATTTACAATCATTGAAATTGCAATTTTATTTATGATTTGGAATTGTAACCATTGATATTTAGAAATTCATTTAAAAATTATTGTATATCAGGTTCTGATTTTGATATTTTTTAGGAGAAACTCTATCAAATTTTTGTTAGAAATTCTATTAAAATTTGTAAATTAGAAAAGGGAATAATGAAATATTAAGGTGTCCTAGAATGGGATCTAAGCACCCTCACCCTAAATATGGGCAATTCGAAGTGAAAATGAAGGCAAATAACTAAGGTTGCGCCTCAGAAGGCAGGGCGTGACAGAATGGTATTAGAGCCTAAATACTTATACTGTTGATAAGTTATGTTGAAAGATGAGCTCACAACCATGATGGTTGTAGTTATTGGAAGAAATAGAAATTAACATGCTAGTATAATTTGATGAATTCATGGGGAACAGGGAAGAACATTAGAAGTATGTTGAAGGTGTGAGTTAGGAAAAAGAGGCATTTTGAATCTTGATATAAATGTCATTTGGTATTAATGCTATTGAAATGAATGGTTAAGGTATGGCATTGATGGTTTTGAAATGAAATAAATATGATAATGTTGTGATGAGCTAAATATGGTTTATTTCAGTGTTTAATTAAGATGAGATGATCAATATGTGCTATGATTAGAGTAGCGTAGGGAAGCATGGTTATGCTTATATGCATCTTGTTAGAATGTTTAGTGATGCTTAGATGCTTTGATAAGCTCATAATATATCATATTTTTATATCTAAATTCACATGTTTAATATCTTCTTTTAATGTTTACATTGCACTTAATAGAGTTTGTTTTGTTACAAACATAAAAATTTGTAAAATGAAACTGAAGATTACAAAAGGTGTCACTTTAAAATAATTTTCGGAATTGATTGAGGCATATTTGGAAAATCTGTTCAACATGAAAGTTTTATCCTTTGTTCTTATCTTCCCAATTCACCAAGAATCATACAATTCTTAGTTTATATGAGAAAGTTATGACCAAAATAGTGCAACTATCTCTAGAGGTTCACATTCGTTTGCTACTTTGTCTGTCAAAAGGTGTCACTTTGGGGCCCACTACTTGTAGAAAATGAATGATTCAGACAAAGTGATCAATATAAAAGTTGTAGTCCTTGAAATCATATATCCAATTAAAAAGAATCATCTAATTCTGAGTTTTTACAAGGAATTTATGATCAAAATACTAAAAATATCTCCAAAAGAACTTTGTCCGTCACAAGTAGAGATTTGTTTGCTGGAGAAGCACTTTGTCTATAGTAAGTATAACTTCATCTTTTATCATGGAACTTCATCTACTAGTGAAAGAACTTTGTCTATAGATAGTAGAACTCCATTTGCTGGAGATTAAACTTTGTCTGTAGAGTACCCATAAACAAAGCAGATTCAAAAAATGTAGACAACAGTTTTAGGATAAAATAGAAGTGCAAGATATGAAATTCAAATATGTTGAATGTGATGTTGCGGTCTAAACTATGATTTTAGAAATTAGCAATGTATTTTGAGCAATGGGGTCCCATAATGATCAACACTTATAACCATTTGAGTTATCTTTGGAAGCAAATTCCTCGGCACAAGTTGCTGAAATTTTTTAAAGGTCAGAATGAGTAAGGTATTGCAATTTTTGCAAGGCATCTTTGGAAACCAGTTGTACAACAATTCTATCTATTTTAGAACTCTTATTTTTACACATGAAAGCTATCTTTTCTTATGGAAAGGTAGAGTTATTCTTAGAAGAGCATCTTTGTGTGTAAAGGAATTGAAATTTGTGGAGGAGTTCTACTAAAACCCTGCTACTTGTGTTACTTAAGGATGTCAAGGATAGAGTTTTAGAGGGGAAGAACATAGTTTAGTATAGGGAGAGAAGCAAGGGAGTAAGAGAAGGATTTTGAGTTCTGCAATCATGCATTTTTTAGAGAGTTTTATTTCTGTTTTCATTCTAAACTAAATTCCTTTTTCTAGGGCAATGATGTAGCCCTCCTTGATAGTCATTGTTAATAGAGATTGTTGATTTATTAATTCAATATCATCTTGTTTCATTCATTATTTATAATTCAATCATCTAATTTATTTAATTGTCTGATCAGCAATTATGTGAATTAGCTTGATTATATTTAAGTACGTGGTTAAGGTAGATGCCATATGCTAAACCATATACTGTGCTCTTTTGAATGAATGAGTAGATGATTAAGGTATATGCCATATGCTAAACTATTTTTCTTCGTTCATTAAACTTCTTCTGATCTTCGTGATTTTTCAATCTCAATTACACTACACTCCATAGGTAATTGGAATGGGAGAAAATACTTGATTTAAACTCGAATGCCTAATGGTAATAATCATACAGTGGATAGGACGAACCTAAGATGCTAAATTGATACCAATATCTTAACAACCATGAATATCATTGAGTGGTGAAGTTAGATCCCCAGACTCTTACAACTTGAAATCTCTTTTATACTACTTACTATCATTATTTTTTGTTATTTTACATTACATCTTTAATTACTTAGTCTTTAGTTTATCTTGTTAATTTAGAATAACTTAGTTTTAGCAATGAAAGATAATTGAATTAGGTTGATAATTCTCTGTGGGATTGACTCTTACTTTGCACATTATACTGCTATACACTCATGCACTTGCGAGGAATTATAATTTAACCATCATGTATCATATTTGCATATTTAAATTGTTATTGCTTCACAAAGTATGTGAATTTGAAATGATGAAACTATGAAGTTTCATGAAAAGTGTTGAAAACTAAATTCAGTTTTGGTTTGTTTAATTGGTTTGTTCAGGAATCATTGAATTCCTTTGGTTAAAATAGTTGAGTAAGCTTTGTTGACTATTTGATAACTTGATTGCATATGGCATGCTTTTTGAGAAATTTTGATTGTGATAGATGATATGCTTATGCATGATGGAATAACTATGTTAAGAGTCCTTTTGATTAAATAATTTGCCATTGCGAATGACAAAGTGGTATTTGTAATATGATTGTGTTGACTGATGGTTATAGTTGAATTGAATTATGTTGAATGATAAGGTGATTGATAGTTCTTTTGGTTGGCATACATTCTGATTGAATATAAAGTAAGATGAATGTCTAACAGATCAAATGTATGTACTTGGATTTAAAGTTAAGTAGATTAATTGAGGCATGCTTAGATTGAGGATGTTTATGGACTATGGGATAAATGATTGGATTATTTGTTGAAACATTATGTATGTGTAATGTCAAATTGTAGGATATACCTTATGAGGCATTTGGTTTGTGTGGAAGTAGAGGGATGACATGGAAATATGGATATTGTGGAATTTTGGTTTAAGTTTGGTTATTTGAACAAAGTTTGGCTATTTAGTTAATTAATAATTTTGAATGTTTGGCTATTGGATTAAGGTTGTTCGTCGATGCATGACTAAGGTTCATGCTTGGATTTGGACACCTCTTGGTATTGAATTGATATGGATTGGAAAATTAGATGCCTGCTAGAATTTGATTATCATGTATTTGAGGTTTGAATACCAGCCAGAATGGCTCCTTTGTTTCTTTATGAACCCGTTCTGAAATGAAATAAGTTGCTTATTCTATGAGATTTGTGGACTGACAAAACTTGATAGTGGGCCACCCATCCTGTCCAATTAGAGAATGACTCAACACCTTTGTGGTGACGGCTACCAGGGTGGCAGTATGGTGGCATTCATGATAATTGTTACATTCATGGCATTCATGGCATTTTTGCATTTATGAGATTTATGACATTCATGTGGATGTACGCACCTTGACGAGAAATGGGGCCCTATAGCGATTGGCACCTAGTTGAGGATAGACATTCTAATAATGTAAAATTGACTTAATTATAGATGAGAAAGTTGAAAAGATATGGTATGTATGATACAATTATAGATGAGAAAGTGGAAAAGATATGGTATGTATGATGTATCATTATGTACTATATAAGATAGAACAATTGTAGTATGTATTATTAAACGTTGTACCTAATGCCCTAATTAATGTAGACGGTAAACTTGATATCCCTGTGTTATAGAGATGGGGAGATGACATAGGTGGCAGCCATAATGCTTCCATGGATCTGGTAACATTGTAGCCAAAGATAAAGGAATTGACTGATAGAGGCACTCAGGAGATGAAGGAGAGCAGTTGCCACCAATGATTAGGAATTAGGGGAGGGAGGAGAACTTGTTAGTGATAAATTATAATAAATGAATTGAGATTGGTTAAATAAATACACATGAAAACTGATGATGCTATGTACACTTGGTTATGGCTGTGTCCACTTTGGTTGGTAGCCTCCTGAGTGTGGTATTGGTTGGTAGCGGGCAATGGATGATTGAAAATTTTGGTATGAATGCCAAGAGATAGAAATGTTGAAGATCCACAAATGAGTAGAATCTATTGGACTTAGATAGTCTTAGAAATTTATGATATTGTTTGTATTAAGACCATGATAGTAGTTCCATTTGTAGGTGTGAAATTGATTTGGTGATGGATGGATGATAGGACTTATGTGGACAGTTGTAATGCCCCGCCCTCCTGGGGTCGTTACTCCACTTTACACCATAAATCCACATGATTATACCATGATTTTTCCA
>JAYJMB010088567.1:0-19223 GCA_036873735.1 Pouteria campechiana | reverse complement strand
TTCTTTTTTCCTTGTTTTATTTTTTCTTGATGGTTTTCATTGATGCATCCCTTCAAACACTACTGAACTTCAACCATGCCAAGGGGCATATGCTGTTTGAAGGATGCTCACAAAATCATACATCATACATCATATGCACATTGGGCTGTCAATGTATTTACATTCATATCGCTATATTCTGTTCTTCAATTGGTTTGAGGGATGAGCTCTTCTGCAATTTATTTGCTCTGGTTGTCTCTTTCAATTTCCTCTCTGTTTATTTATTTTTTATTTTAAATCCTAACATGAACGAGGCTTGGAAACTCAACTTAGACTTGATGTGATCATATTGGCAAAATTCTTAATCAGATTGGAAAACATCAATTGGACTAGGACATTTTGGGTGAAATTAGGAAAAAGGACGGCAGCCACATCTTTTCATTCTGATATTCTTCTTTTGATATGATAGTTATTGGTTCACTTTGGATAGATTGAGTAGAATATTCATTATTCATCATTTCAGATCTGCTTAACCAATATTTCAGAGTTACAAGGAGAAGGGAATAACCAGTACTGTAGAAGCTCGATTACTTTGTCTTTTTTTGCTATTCTGGACCTCAAAGTAACAGGGTTTATTTCTCATTCCCATTGGGGATTTAGTGATAGAAAGAAGTACGATAAAGATATTCTTCAGCCCAAGTCCCAGCAAGAAGAGTGATGAACTCCATACGTACCAACCTCTTATTTAATCAGGATGGCCCTACAATCAATTCTAATTGCCAATCTTGCATCTAAAATTTTACCTAATTCGTACTGGTCATGGACCTTGGACTACCTCCGTTTGTTTCATGTACATATGAAAGTTGTCCTTTCATTAGTAGCGAGTAGTCATACTTGGTCCGAGCATGTATTATTGGTAAGGAATTTGCATTTCATATGGATAGCATGGACAAAAAATTTTAAGTTGCTATAACATTGACAAAAATTTTAAAATTGCTAAATATTGCTACGTTGGAGCTGAAAAGTACATGAACATGATTTCAGCATGGAATATTGTCTTTAGTTCCAGTGTGCCAGGTCCATATTCTCTATGTTGTAAGCCGCTACATCCATGTCTATTGCAGCATGATTTCAGCATATTTTCCAGAATATTTTTTAGAATGGAATGTTTCTTTTAAAGTGTCTATAGTCCATATTTCTATAATTATAAGTTGGTGCATCTATTCTAAATCATAAATAACTGGATTGTCTGCGGAAATTTATAATGGTCTGAAAATTCTGGACTTATTATAATTTAGAGAAAGAGAAGAACAGAAAATGAAAGTAGTTAAGCCTAATCTAGATTATTGCTCTTTGGGTCGCTAGCTTTGCTTCTTACACTTATGGCATCATTTAGCTTCTGTCATTGACTTATTTTGTTCCTAATGCACTTAAAAAATCTTTTTTTCTTTTGGGAAATTGGAAGTTATATACCTCATTTATGGTAGTGGCCAGTTGGTGGATGATCAGTTCATCTTACTTTTGCATGATTTGCATAGAGTCGGTGGTACTGAGAAGTAGGATTCAATTTTCAGCACCAGTTGGGATTGCTAACAATGAACTTTTAGGATAGATTAAATGTTATGGAGTTTTTCTAGAATGGCTGTGGTGATTTTGGACCAACAGCCTACATCTGGGAGGGCATGTCCTCTTACATTGACAAAGTTTTATGGTGATTGAGTTGTACTGCCATCCAATTAATGGTGAACCAGGATTGCTGTGTTTGTTTTCTTTAAGTGCATTTGGCTGCACTCAAATAATGAAATTTCATGATATTTTACGTTAGATTAAGGTGATCAGTCATGATATTTCATGAAACCTAATACAAGCCTCCTTGTTAGGCTGTTTCAAGATCCTTTTGTTTTAGTATTTATATTGGAGAGATTCATGTAATTTTGACTCCCACGACTTTTACAGGCAAAGTGAATCTTGTTATGGCCATATTTTATTTGTGTCATGTCATCCTTGGTCTTGCTGATGTGTCATTTGCCTGCTTAAGTTGGAAAGGTGGAGATTTTGAAATTCCCTTGTCTTTTATTTGTTTTGTTTTTTAAAGCATTACCTATATCATTGATGACTACTTGGAATAGCTTGTGCATGTATTTCATAATCTGAATGAAAGTGTTTTATGTTCGTCAAGAAGTTTAGCTAATTCTGTTGACTTTGACATATTGTGTTTATTAGCATCTGGCTTGTGGTGTGGTAGGCAATCTGGTGATGGGATTGATGGTGACTGTTTCAGGGATTTAAGCAGTGATGGAATCAGTGATTCTGAGCTTGAAGGGGGCTTCAAATCTTTGAGGGAGCAGTTCAATTGCCAACATCCAGCAGCTGAGGTCATTTGTAGAATGGATGGACTTTCGTTGAGAGAGAATGGTTTTGCTGTCCAAGAAGATTTTTCTAGTGATGATGGGGAAGCCAGAAATTCTCAACGTCACCTGCTCTTTGAGTTTTTGGAACAGGACCTGCCATGCATCCGTGCCCCACTAGCTGACAAGGCAAGTCCTTTTCCTACTCAAAAAAGAAGAAGAAGAAGAAGAAGAAGAAGAAGAACACAATAACTAACCCAGATACAGGAAGTTTTGCATCATTCTACCATATCTCAGGATCAACCTGTAGATCTCTTGGGGGGAGCCAAAAGTTCAATATCTCTACCGTAAAGATTGTATATCTGTATAGGATTTTTTTTGCATACCATCCAGTGGAGCCCTATCAGATTAGAATACTTAGATGAAAAAACTGGATCCATGGGAACGTCATTTTCATGCAAATTAAAAAGCATCAGTCTTGATAATTCTCCTGATATATTTGATGTTTATTCACCTTTATGTGCTAAGTTACTTATGTGTTGCAGATTCTGGATCTTTCAAATCACTTTCCTGAATTGAAGACACTAAGAAGTTGTGACTTGTTGCCAGATAGTTGGATGTCTGTTGCTTGGTATGAAATGATAAGATCTCCCCACCTGAGACTGCGCTATAATCCTTCCAGCTTCTGAACATCTTTGATTAATTGCAGGTATCCAATATACAGAATACCAACAGGACCAACACTAAAAGACTTGGATGCCCATTTTTTGACCTTCCATTCTCTTTCCACTGTGAGGAGAGGTAACTATAATTTTTTCACTTAAGTTTGCATTGCTTTTGGAGTTGTTGTTATGCATTCTCTGTGAGAAATAGTATCCGACATCATTTGGTTTGAAATCTTGACTCTATATTGTGTCCCCATGACATGACTACCTGCAAAACTAGGATCCACTATTGCTGCCTTTAGTTCCACATGTGATGTGCATGGGAAGCTGATCGTTTATCAGGTTTGCAGAACCATGCATGTGATGCAGTGTGATTCATGAAGTCAGTTGCATGTTTGTTATATGAAGATGATGACTGATTGCCAACTAATACAATTTTCAATGCCCATGCCCGTGAGCCCTCTGCAGTAATTTGACTAGATTAATATCTTGTGGTGTGGCATGCACACTGCAGCACATACTGAGCTCAATTAACCTCAATCTCCCAAACATGCTGCATTGGCATGCTTGTTCTGGGCATAAAATATCTCATTTGGTTGGTCATGGTTCTATTAAATAAGCTTGATGGCATTTGCCTAAGGTTCATGATTCTTGTCTTTATGCAGGTACAACCAATGTTCCTGCTCCAACTGTCACCAGTTATGATGGCATTGCCGATTCCCCAGTTCTCTCCCTCCCTGTTCTTGGACTAGCCTCCTACAAGTTCGGAGGATCCACATGGACTCCACTGGGAGGGCGCGAGAAACAAGTAGCAGACACCCTTCTGCAGTCTGCAGACAACTGGCTAAGACATCTTAACGTCAGCCACCCAGATTTCCGGTTCTTCAACTCTCATAGTCCGCGCTCCAGGTGAAAAGGCAAGAGAGAATTACTCACGAAGCTCATTTTGTTCATGTCTACACAAAAGAGTTACCAATACCAGAGGGGATAATGCATTTTCCACTAGCGACAGTAACCCTGCTTTAATTTCAAAGCTGATGCTGGGAAATGAGAGTTGGGACGGCGAGCATGTTTTGATTATGTTTTATCTGATATGTTCAAAAAGAAATAAATCGGTAGAAATATGTGGATTAATGCGTGACGGGATTAGTTGGGCATGAGTGAGCCATGTTGAAGATGCTGGGCTTGGGATCTGCCCAAAGAGACAGATGAACCGTTTTGGCAATTTGGGTGAAATTTCTTTCTTGCCCATCGAGTGGCACAGGTACAGCATGTGAAGACTCTGTGTTTTGTACATGTATGTTTTATATTCTGGATACATTCTGACTTACAAGTGGGCTTTGAGCTGAATATATCGAAAGATGAGATTCGTTTTGGAAATCATCTCTTTATTCTACTTCCCCACCAACAGGAACGAGGACAAGAGAATATTGTTAATCAATGAAAATAGCATTTGAATATTGACTTATGGCACTAAGTATTTTTCTGATGACATGATTTGGATGAATTTTTATGTAGGATGGGATCGATCAAGTTGAACCCATTTGGTTGGGGGGAGGCTTTGGGCTTTGATAATGTTGCTTTGAGACGTTAGGATCGTGGAAGGGTACTCTGGGTCGCATTACAAATCTGGAGGCTGGAAGTAACTTTTGACCTCTGTCATCTGGGGCCAGCGAAATAGTGTATTACAGGCCGGGTGGGGTAGCACCGGGAATTTTAACTGCGCGTATGAAACGGTTCGTGGCCTTAAAGCCAGCGATGCTGTGAAAGGCATCCTTGTCGTTATGCGTGCCGCCCGCGTATGGTATTGTGACGGGCTGCGCCTGATTTTAAAGCCACATCTATATGAAAGTCGAGAGATCATCAAACGGTTCTCTTTGAGGGTCAATGTACATACAGCCACCTTTTTGGTAGATTGGCCTATTTGAAGGCTAGCTATAAATCAAAATGTTCGGATCATCTTCCCCGTTCACGCTAGTCGTTTTTTTTTTTTTTTTAAATTCTATTGCATGTGAACCTGTTATTCCTTTTGCATCTAAACTGCCCAATCGCATACCCAGAAATCATGTGAACTCAGATGGGTGTTTCTGCTATGTGGGCCACATGATTTAAACGGTCTAATTTAAATCGAACTACATCTCACGTCTATATTTAAAATGGGCCGCCGGAGTAGGAAAGTGAAGATCAAAGGCTGTCTCATTCGGCGACAAATACACAGCAGTAAAAATCTAACGCGATCCGCAGGAGTCTATAAGTGATGGAGCATAAATATCGACGATCTAAACCCTCTATCTTGTCAACTGGTTCTTCCTAATTCTCGTGTTTGCCCTTTTTTTTTGGTAATTACTTGCATAAGGATTCAAAAACAAAACAAAATAAAAAATAAAAAAAAACAAAACTGGATCTCCACAAGCGCAAGCGAGTTATAGGCCCACACAAAAAAATTCTTGAAAATTTAGAAAATCACATACCTGATATGATAATCAGTTAATTACATTGGAGAGATGCACAAGAAAAGTCTTTTCACTTACTTATTGGATGGCTTGTTTACAGGACATCTCAAAAATCTACACGCGCGAATCAGCATGCAAATTTCCGTTCCCGATGACATCCTACAAATCGCCGCTATGAACGAGCGAGCGAACCAAAGACAACAGTAAAAATAATAGAAAATTAAAAATAGGAAACAAAAAGAGCAAGTAGCCGTTGGAATTTCAAACGACGTAAAAATACCGTTTAAACCCCACATTTCAAAGCTCTGTCTCTGTAACGCTCCTCTCTCTCTCTCTCTCTCTCTCTCTCTCTCTCTCTCTCTGCGATAATCCCTGCTATACTTTCTCACAATTCCGGCCAAATTCGTGGATATCAAAAGAAATTCAACCAGAATCTGCTTCCATTTCATTTCCGTAAGTATTTTTTCTCTTCCGTCTTTTAATTTCTGAATTTCAAGGTGATTTTTGCTGCTGAAATTATTGGAAAGGAAACCCGATAAACTCCTCAATTTTCCCTCATTCCTCCCACATCTCCTTGATCTCCTCAGGTTGGCGCCCATGATCTAATTCGACCTTAGCCCAAATTTCTAGCCATTCTACTGATCAGGCAGACCACAACAGTATCTGCAGGACCGTCCGATCTATATTAGCTTTATCATCAACTCATCAGATCTGTACAATTTGATGAAAAACAAAAAATGGGTCGAGTTTCAAATGTAGGTTCCACCCAATATGAGGACCGATCTGTTCCGTACCATTGCTGTTGCATCTCTAAGCTAACGATCACAGTCATCATGCCTCTTACATGTATGCCAATTTGCACGTAGGGGGAGGACTTACAGAGTTGCGTTTCTACCAGCAGCATTCAATTTGAAACAGATATATCATGTTTCTATATTCATTTCTTATCAAGTCTCATGCCCTTTTAGAGCTGTTGATTTTCGCCAGATTGTATATCACAATATGATGGTGTTTCCCAAATGTTGTTTTCCTCTACAGGCATTGCAGCAGATCTATTATATTTTTGCTTGTTTCAATATTCGATCCTAGGGGGCTGACGACGATTTGTATATATTACAAAAATGGCTGTTGGAGCTCCTGGTACACCCGCTTCAAAGATGGACCCCACTAGAACACCCGCATCTACCCCTAGCGGGGCCAAACCCAAAGCTCGGGAGGAGAAGATTTTCGTCACGGTTCGTGTGAGGCCACTCAGTAGGAGAGAACAGGCAGCAAAAGATCAAGTAGCTTGGGAGTGTGTCGATAATCACACCATCTTGTTCAAGGAGTCGCAGGAGCGCTCGAGTTCTCAGAACTCTTTTACTTTTGGTAATTTGGGAGATCCCACCTCCATTTCTTCGAATTCCTTTGGTCCGGTGAAACTAGTAATATCAACTAGGCAGCAAAGAATTACTGTTACTAATTGCTAGAAGGTGCTGTTCTGTTGTTGCAGATAGAGTCTTTGGAACCTCCTGTTGTACTGAGACCGTCTATGCTGAAGGAGCAAAAGACGTTGCGCTGTCGGCACTGACGGGAATTAATGGTAATGTATCTAGATGTTGTTTGCTGGGGTTAATCCAATGCCATCCTGCAGTGTGGGAGTCGCTGTGCTTCTATTACAAGTGGCCTATCAATATGAAAATGTCTCTCACTTGAATATGGCAATGCTTTTCCGGTTGAAGGGTAACGATGTATTGCCAATTGAAGGGTAATGATGTTGGTTAAAGCCAATCAATGCGATAGTCATGTCCATATGCGTCATCTGTATGGTGAGTAGCAAGGAAGAATGGAGCTCCTGTGCCCTGAAGAGATGAGAAATTGGATTGGCTCAAATTAGTCTCTATTATATTTTATATGATGCAAAAGATTCAATAAAGAGATACTAATAACGTGACTTTCATGTTTTCTGGCTTCTATATTTCACTTGGCAGCAACTATATTTGCTTATGGTCAGACTAGCAGTGGAAAAACATATACGATGAGGGGAATCACCGAATGTGCAATTAATGATATATATTCTTACATCCGTAATGTGAGTGAGATGTACAAGTTCTTTTTTTCCTGTTTTCTTGCCAAGTTCTGATATGGTTGAGTTGGATTAACTATCATTTCTCCAGAACTCTGTTCCTGTGCCCCTTTCTCAATTGTGCTTATCTTCTTCGTGACTGATAGAAAAAACTGTGGTTGGAATAATTGCATGTTAGGTTGGTTGTCACACTGATTATTTACCTTTGAGTGCTCACAGACTCCAGAAAGAGATTTCACAATCAAGTTATCAGCACTAGAAATATACAATGAGATAGTTCGCGACCTATTACATCCAGAATCTGGTCCCCTTCGGGTCTTGGATGACCCAGAGGTACATATATAGGAATCGACTTCATATTCATCACTGGTTGAGGCCTGTTGTTTTTACGTTGAGACCTTTCGTTTGCCTTTCTTCCTATAATCTAGTCTAAACATACCCATAATGTGCACAGAAAGGGACAGTGATTGAAAAGCTTGCTGAAGAAACTGCAAATAACAGTCGACATTTACAGGAGTTGATCAGCATTTGTGAAGGTACTCCTTGATCCTTTAACTTGTAAGAACAGCTTTACCCAACATGATGTTCGTGAGCCATCTGGTCTGTGGATCAGTTGGAGAGACATATGTGTGTGTGAATTTGTGAAAGGCTCATGTTCAATGTATACCTTGAGTCATGGACTGCTCTAACACCATCTAAAATCGCCCTGCCCATCTAATAAATAATAGGTCTCTTTTCATAATTGCATGCTTTAGAAGATGGATCATTCTGCTAACTACTTTGCTTTTACAGCACAAAGACAGACAGGTGAAACTGCGCTGAATGACACAAGCTCCAGATCTCATCAAATTATAAGGCTGGTGAGGGGGCATTACTTTGGGTTAATAGAAGCCTATGAAATCTGATGTTCAAATATTATATTCTAGCATGTCTTATTTATTATTATTGGCTGCAAATCCAGACAATAGAGAGTAGCCTACGTGAAAATTCAGGATGCGTGAAGTCTTTTGTCGCTAACCTTGTAAGTTCATCTCTCTTTTGGCAACAAAATATAAGCGGAGTTTGCTTAAAAATTTTGAGTTCTAATACAGGATATCTACAGAACCTTGTGGATCTTGCTGGAAGTGAAAGAGCTTCTCAGACACATGCTGAAGGGACTAGGCTCAAAGAAGGTTCTCACATTAATAAAAGCCTGCTGACTCTTACGACAGTAATTAGAAAGCTCAGGTAAGCCAGCAGAGGTAAAATTGTGCTTTCATGAAACCCCATGAATTGATTGACCCACCATAAATCACCATAAAGCAAACTAAAAAAAAATAGTACGATTGTTAATGAATAATAAGTCAGTATCAGAATTGTATCGAGATGTTTTTACATCTTACTTTGGATATCTTTACTTAATGGAATTCTCTTCTCATTGTAGTGTTGGGAAAAGAAGTGATCACATACCCTACCGAGATTCAAAGCTAACACGCATCTTGCAGCTCTCACTTGGTGGAAATGCTCGGACTGCCATTATATGTACAATGAGCCCAGCTCTAAGGCACGTTGAACAGTCACGGAACACACTTTTCTTTGCAACTCGAGCCAAGGAAGTCACTAACAGTGCCCATGTGAACATGGTAACAATCTTTTTTTTTTTTTTTTGGTATTATCTCCTGTGCTGTTTTTTTTTTTCTGCATGATGTTATTTTTACTTATTGACTACTTGATCATCTATTGTTGCTTGTTTTTTATTGTAACTTATTTTCCACATGGTGGTGTTGTTACTTATTTCCTTCTTAATAAGGTTATTTCGGATAAGCAATTGGTGAAACATCTACAGAAGGAAGTGGCCAGACTTGAAGCTGAACTACGAACCCCAGAACCATCTTCTTGCACAGAAGCTTTGCTCATGGAGAAAGACATGAAGATTCATGAGGTACATATCAGACAAAATTTCTTTGCCCCGATTTGATACAGGAAGAGATCGGGAATGCTTGGATTCCACATGTCATAAATATCAATTTCATTCAAATTATTGCGAAAGAATTAACCAACATTGTCCAAATGATCTTGTTTTCTCAGACCATGGTCGATACATGTTGATTTTTATGAGAATTTGTTTTCCAGGCTACCCTCAACAACCATTTCAATAGATGACTGCATGTGCAAAACTGATCTATTTCCCTGGTGTCGTATGCAGTTGGAGTCTGAGGTAGAACAATTAAGGCTACAACTTGGCAAAATGCAGAAGAAGGCAAACGAGGAGCAGCCTTCAGGGTCTCCCCTCCAGGGATTCAACCCATTTGACTCCCCTCGTCCAGTTGTAAAATGTCTCTCATTTTCTGGCCTATCATCACCGAACCATGATGTCAAAGGGCTTGGAAGGGGCGACAAAGCTCGCAAAACAATGGGAAGGCAGACCTTAAGGCAATCTGCAGCAGCTCCATTCACACTTGTGCACGAAATTCGCAAGCTTGAGCAGCTACAAGAGCAGCTTGGTGCAGAAGCGAACAGAGCTCTTGA
The DNA here is from genome assembly GCA_036873735.1 of Pouteria campechiana. NCBI lineage: Eukaryota > Viridiplantae > Streptophyta > Magnoliopsida > Ericales > Sapotaceae > Pouteria > Pouteria campechiana. The sequence continues at coordinate 9,205 of JAYJMB010088567.1, read as the reverse complement.
AGTGCTACAGAAAGAAGTTGCGTGCCATAGACTAGGCAACCAAGATGCTGCTGAGACCATAGCCAAGCTGCAGGCAGAAATTAGAGAAATGCAGGCAGTGAAATCAGCAATGAAGGGTGTCAATGATATTGGAGAGATGGGAATCGACCACAGTGTTAGTGCTAACCTCAAGGAAGAGATTACAAGACTCCATTCACAAGGACATACCATTGCCAATCTTGAAGAGCAGCTTGAGAATGTACAAAAGTCAATTGATAAGCTTGTAATGTCGCTTCCAAGCAATAACCAACCAAATGAACAAACACCCAAATCACATAATCAGTCTAAGAAGAAGAAAATTCTTCCCTTGGCATTGAGTAACAGCGCCAACATCAACCTGATAAGGGCTCCGTGTTCCCCTCTGTCAACTTCTAGGCAGGTTTTAGAGTGTGAGACTGAGAACAAGGCTCCAGAGAATGATGACAATGTGTCAGTGGAGACGATGAATGGTTCTGAGAAGTTGACACCAGCCAAGGGTGAAGAAGGTGGAGATGTGTCATCAAGGGAGGGTACACCATGCTACAAGCGTTCAAGCTCCGTCAACATGCGGAAAATGCAGAAAATGTTCCAAACCGCAGCTGAGGAGAATGTGCGGAACATAAGAGCATATGTTACTGAACTAAAAGAGCGGGTTGCCAAGTTGCAGTACCAGAAGCAACTTCTTGTTTGCCAGGTTTGCTGTTATTGACTTTCTAGACTGAAATAATAAAATGTTGATGTGGATTTGTCATGACTAAGACCTCTTGCACAAGGCCATCCACAAAGTGGTGAGGCTGGCCATGGACATTCTCTGGACCAAAACAACTGTCAGGCCAAAACTGTCAATAGGTCAGATATAGTACGCAAATCTCCTTTCATTCATGGTAATTCTTTACATGTTTGTTCTGTCATCAGGTACTCGAATTGGAAGCTAATGAATCTGCAGGATGCGAGATGGAGAATGATGAAGATGCATCTGATCCACTTAAATCTCCAGCATCATGGCACAACATGTTCATAGAACAAAGACAGCAGATCATCCAACTGTGGGATGTCTGTTACGTGTCCATTGTACATAGGACACAATTCTACATGTTATTCAAGGGCGACCCAGCTGATCAGATTTACATGGAAGTAGAGCTCCGGCGGTTAACTTGGTTGCAGCAGCACCTGGCAGAACTTGGAAATGCCAGCCCAGCTCAGTTCGGAGATGAACCCACAATTTCACTGTCATCAAGGTATCTCACAGTGCCTAGAAATTTCAGCAGCTAGCAGTTATACATTGCAAATTTTTGCACCTCCTAATGGCTAGGTGTTTTTATATGCAGCATTCGTGCACTTAGGCATGAGAGGGAATTTCTTGCAAAGCGGATGAACTCCAGGTTGACAGAAGAAGAACGAGAACTCCTGTACATGAAGTGGGATGTGCCGCTTGATGCAAAACAGAGGAAGCTGCAACTTGTAAACAAGCTCTGGACAGATCCTAACAACCCTGAGCATATCAAGGATAGTGCAGACATTGTTGCCCAGTTGGTCGGCTTTGGAGAGGGTGGGAATGCCAGGGAGATGTTTGAGTTGAATTATGCGATGCCAGTGGGTAAGAAGCCATGGCTTCTTGGCTGGAACCACATTTCTAACCTCCTAAATTTATAAGATCTTTGTACATAAATGATTCGGGAGTTTTATGTCCGTGATCAATGCTTGCGTTTGCATTGTTCTTGTGAGATTTCAGGCTCCAGTCTAGATTGGATTGATTTGTAATTCTTGCATTTTTGAACGGATTATTTTATATAAATGTTCTTTAATGAATAATTAAGTTCATTATTTTCTTCTTCCTCCTCCGGACTCAGAAACAAGGAAATTGCGGTTGTAGGTTTATTTTTATACTATTGTATGTTCACTCACGGGTAAGAGAATATGCATGTCGCAGAATAAAGTCAGTTTTTCAGTGTTATGGTCTGAGAAGGCTCAGCAGCAGCAAAACGTTGAAAATGCTGTAGCTGGCTCTAGAAAAGAATTCCATTCCTTCACGACATGTTCCCAGCAGGAACCAAGCTTCTCTGATTGCAATAAGAGAATAGAAGCAAGCTGTTTGCAAGTCTTATGTCTTCCACGAAATTTACTTACAAATATTCAAGCCACAGCATAGCCAAAGTGACTGTTTTGTTCATTTCACCAACGAAGATTCGCCCACAGGGGGGCTTACGTTTTGCACTGAACTCAAAGCATTGATGCAGCAGAGCATCAGAGGAGGCTCACTGATCAACTTTTCATTCCTTCGAGAAGAGAATTGGTACCTGGGAGCTTGGATTAGAGCCTCTAGTGGCACCAAATGTCACGATAATACATGAAAATTTATCACGATATTGTATTTAACTTCTCCTCCTCCATTCCCTTCCATTTCAATTTCATGCATAGAATAGGAACAAGTTATATCTCCTAGTGCAACTAAACAGTATATTCAAAAAATATTATATCTCCCAGTATGTAATTTATTTAATAAATACAAATCAAGGACTAAGATTATCTAGATTTTTTTTTCATTACAAAAACACACCATAAACTGAAAGATTTTCAGCTGTATTCCACCTTGCAACTACAGAGGCCCCCCCCAAAAAAAACCTATACAACAATATCAAATAAGCGAGCTGACCTTGGAAGATTATTGAATTTATAAAAGGGAACGCATTTTAAGCATACCTTCACTGTACGTAGCAAAGGAAAAATTGAACAAATATATCTACAGAAAAGACGAAACAGCTGCCACCAACTAACAGCACGTAAATCCAATTCGTGCTTCATGTAGGCACACGGAACGTGCAATTCATTCCCTTCTGTCGACATCATGGAGAAGAGAAAGGCCAACAAAGTGGGAAGCCAACTCGACTTGACCTCATGATGCCATGAGTTTTTTCTCCAACACCTCAGAGCAGATCTTCTCCATCATGCAGTAAAACGACAACAGTTCCGATAACTGCTCTATTGACATTTTCCCAATGACAGCCTTAGCCATAACTTCTCTCTCCTCATTCATCTTCAGTCTTTCTATGTAAGAAGAAGCATTCCTCACTGTTGCACCCATCTGCTTCAATCTCTTCTCCTGCTGCAAGCTCAGGGCTGTATTTGACTGAAATCCAGAACATGAAAGGAAATATATTCAGAAAAGAAACATTATGATCTACAACGAACAGAAATATTTGTTTAGAAAATCCCAAGACGACCTCATAAAAACATACGACCATGATGCAACCAGTAAAATTACTTCTTAGAAAGTAACAAGTGGGGCCTAGGTCCGGTCAACTTTATATTCTGGTGTTGTAAAATTTGCCTTCAAAGAACAACACATGTATCTATCTGATGCTCATGCCCCCAACAAAAATCCTTCACCTCAACATGATGTGGTTCCACTTGATCCTTATTGAGAAAAGAACGTGGACCTACCCTTTTCATAGCAGAATTCAGATAGGGCAGTGATACAGATCAGACTAGAGTAATTTTTAATTTAGGCATTTGACAATGCATTTTTTTGGTACATGAATATTTCAAGGGTGATACCTCAAGGAATTCAGCTCCTGCTTCCAGTTCGGACTGCTTGGATTGGGGAATATCGATCCCAGATGCATACACGTCTCTTGCAATAGAGAAGCTCCTCACAATCATCTTCCTCTTATTCTCCATTTCTTTGTCCAGCTTTTGACCCACTGCCTTACATACTGAACTATTTACCTTCTTCTGATAAGCTATTACTGCCTTCACAAATTCCTACATAAACACCAAAATTTCCATCAAACTCTAGATAACCCAGCTCTTAAGTTTCTAAAAATGTGGGGAAATGCTGCCGTGATATGCCCCAGACATGGATCTATAATGAATGTGACTCTTGTCAATGGTGGTTAAGACCAATGATGGATTCAAGCACTCTATAAGTGATGTTCCAAATGGTAAATGGACTGCAGTTTAGACATGGCATATAGATAGTGGTCTGCTTAGAGCAGAGGAAGGATCCATATGCTGCAGTTGAAGAAATAAAATCGGGTACAGTCCAACCTATGTCCAATCAAAAAGTGGGTCCACCAGATGACAATTCAGAAGCACCGTACAATTTACATTGTTAGATGATGCAACAGTAAACTGCTATGAACGAAATCATTTTAGCACAAGTGTTTTACCTGATAGGCAGCTGGGCAACCAGGATAATCAAACTCATCGGTATCTGATTTCCTCATTCGCTCTGGATGGAACTGCAACCCCATGATAAACTTCCCCTCTTCAGGATTATAAGCATCTGGATCATAGAACCCTTCAATCAAACCATCTGGAGCAAATGCCATTGGAACAAACCTCTCTGCCAGTCTGTTAACCCCTTGATGATGGTAACTGTTAACTTTAATCTCCATTTTGCCTTCCTTCAAAGAATCTCTAAACCATGAATGCAATGGGGTGTTCTCAACCACATTCACTAGATGCCTGTGGCCATCGTAGTTATCATAATCTATGTGAACCACCCTCTCTCCTTTATTTTTCTTCAAAAGCTCCTTTTCAACATCCTGATAAAGTGTCCCACCACAAGCAACATTGAGGATTTGTGATCCTCTGCAAATGCCTAAATATGGTATGTTCCTTTCCAAACAAAGCTTTGCAAGACTCAACTCAATCGAATCCTTCTCTCGATCAATGGAAGTATCACTTGCATGCAACCTTCGAATCTCTTCCAATTCTTCTTGAGATAGGCTTGACATCTCCGAGTCATAAAGAGATGGGTCTATGTCTTCACCTTCACAAAGGAGGACCCCATGGATGGGCTCAAAGCTTTCCAGCAGCATGTGAACGCCTGCAACTCTGGGGACAATCACGGGCACTGCTCCATAGCTTACAATGAGATCAAGGTGGTATTCACCTAAGAAATGAAGATTTGTGTTAGCTTTGGCTTTCCTGCTTGTAACAGGGAACAGAAAATTACCGCAAATTGCGAAAAAAAATCTGGAAGTCCAATATTTCATATACTGGTTTCTTTCGGTAATAAACAACAATAGGATAGAAATTATTGTAGTAATTTCAGTCTTTTGTAAAAAATTATCCACCATGACAATTGCATCTTTAGTTAAACAATAGAATTGGAAAAAAATGGTACATCTATGGTGGCTGTTTTGATTTTCTCAATGGAATATTAGCTGGGCTACCATATGAATTTCTACCACCCAAACAGCATTAAGGACCACCCACAACCACTCCACGTAGATGGGCAAGCTTGAAAACACAGCAACGGTACAATTTTAACCAACCAATATCACTACTGGATTTGGAACCATAATCATATCTCTTCCAAAATGCTAACAGTTACCCAACCAGCTGTATTTTCTTTTTCTTTCCTTTTTTTTTCCCTAAAGATCCATGCCAGAAATTCCACCAGAAGCAGAATTGAAACACAAGCATGCTTCATGTGCATGAGAAGTTTCACAGTTGATTAGCCCACATGTGCCTCCACTGTCCACCAAAGATCCTATCAAAGATGGATCAGCCCCAATCACACTGATCGGATAGTCTTGAGTGCCCAATATCAACCATCAAAGAAATTTCGATCTGACAATTTGGATACACACATGACCCACATTCATAAAACGTATGAAAAATAGGTGTCCCGGCAATCAGCCCACGATGCAGGCACATGAATCTAGCCCCTAAAATCCTCCACCATAATCATAGGTCTAAAAACACAATGACCCAACATCCCATACCAATCATTGAATTTGATCCAATGACCACTTCCATCCTAGCAGTCTTTTTTGATAACAAACTGCTCAAAGATTAAGACCATCTAAACAGCTTTAAGATCCAATCGACCCCAACAAACCGGACAATTCTAATAGTCTCCCTCAACATGCATTCGATGGTGGATGTGTCTCCACTCATTAGCCCATTATCTGCATGCTAAGATCCAAAACCTTTCAGCTGCACATGAGCATGTATTATAGCAAATCCAAGCTCCTACCCTTGAAAAATATCACAATCAATAAATTCGTAGCAACCAGCATCAAAAGTTTCCAACAACACGAAAACGCAGAAAAGAAAAAGAAGAGAGTGTTTACCAACGAAATCGACGAACTTGTTCTTGCGAACTGTACGTCGAGAGACAATGAGGACTCTTGGAAGTATGTTGGAGAGGTCAGAAGCCATGGAGAACGGCCGAAGTGGTATGAACTCCCTCTTTTGCGGAGTCAGGCCTTCCTTCTAGGCTTTTATAGAGGGACTAGGGTTAGGTTCCCGGCCATTGAAAATTGCAGCTGGCCTCTTCGTTCCACGGAGGGTGAGAGAGGGAAAAGAGAGACGACAGAGGAAGGTGCTAACTCAGTCTAGATGCATCCATCTAGGCGCCGCGTATGCCTTAAATTAGAATTTCCTGCCACGTGGCACGCCATCCTTTCCTGATTATTTGATGGTCAGCGAACTGGTCAACCTCTTCCGGCGCATCCGTTTAGCTGCAATCCCTCTCAAATATCGGCCGCCAAGCAATGGTGGTTAAACCCCCACTTTCTGAGACCGTAAATCTAAATATAAAAATCTAAAAATCTTTTAGAAATAAAACATTTATTTAATTCTTATTAAATATTCTACTAACTATTTCTCATCTCATGAAGAAATAGTCTAACAAAACAATATATAGACCCCATAAGATAAAAATTAATAAATTTATACATCTTCGCCTTATTCCAGGGGCTCTATGGCATGATTTAAATCATTAAATAAATTTTATTTTAATTTATACGGTTAAAATATAGTTAAATATTTAAATTTTTTATTTAAGTGATAGCTAATCTGTATGTTTAATGTAGTGGGTAACTATTATAATGCTAAATTATATTTTAAATAATATTATATAAAAAAAAAGAACAAGAAAATCTAAATCTGTGACATGCTCCCCATGTTTTACATGCATCCGCTTCCGTCGAGTTGTCGCTGACGTGGAGGATTGCTACCATTCGGCGTATGGTAGGCTGTGCCATCTCTCGCCAGGAGACGTAGTTTGAGTGAAAAAGGTCCATCCACACACGTGTTTCGTTCAAGAACTTTACCAAGTTTAAAATATTAAATATTGATTTTTTCTATATTTTTTATTCTCTAGTATCCACATAATCATATAATTTTGCTTCATAATTTACATTTTTTAAAACTAATTTATTTTAATTTTATTCAATTTATCCCCGGCATTACCTCACATTTTTGGGCCATGAAGTGATAGTATAGAAATAAATAATAGCGCAGTTTATTGGCAGTCCACCATGAAGAGGGAAAAACTGTAGGAAAGCGAAGCCAGCAAACACGGGTATAACGACCGCGCGCGGCCAGTGTGTTAAAGTGGTGAACATCTTGCTAAGTGCCCACCGCCAAACCTGCCTGATTGGGTAGCTTGCTTGAGTTGTCATCTCGCATCTTAGAAATCTGAACCGTTCAATAGGTTGAACACTATGCCTATATGAAGCCCCCCAAAAGGACCTAAATAATGCAATCGATGCAATTATATTAAACGCCCATAGTTTAAAATTTATATTCAGTTGTTTATTTCTTTGCCGCGTATTTACGGTAATGCCAGCTACGCAGCGCAATTATTTCGACTCGAAGCATGTGTACGGTTGGCTTATTTGAAACTTAAATTTACAGGATCGAAACAGAATCGTAGAAATTAAACAGCTGTAATGTGATTTGTTATTTTTGGTATAATCGTAGATATGATTTAATTTGGTCATTTTAGTATAAAACTAAAACATTCAATTAGGCCACACCAAACAAAAAATTACTATAAAACCATAATATCATCCATTTTGAGTAAAAATTATATTCTTAATTTATCTACCCAAAAATATATCTAATATTATTTAAATAATACACGTAAAGAAATATAGTTTGGTTTGGTGTGGCTCCTGAAAATGTCCAATTTAGTTTTTTTTAATATAAACTAAATATATTGTTTAAAATATGTTACACGTGGAACAAATACGTATAATTATCATGTAGTTTAAAATGCGACGGTCATTGCAAACGGCAGGATCGATGACGCAGCATGAGGCGATTTAATCTCATCCCATGCAATGGCCGCATGTTGTCCACTTGGAGCTGACCGATTTCCGGAAAAGTTGTCACGCGGGACACGGGAAAACATAGTAGCCAGTCCCTATCGTCTCTGTGAAAACCGTCCTCAGCCAGTGAGTTTATTCAGGCCAACCGCAGACAGCATGCCCAATTAGATGAACGGTGGAGATCTTCAGTCGATGTCGAAAAATCTGACAAGTGTACAGTGGAGGGAGGTGAAAAGTACCAGCATGCGCTGCTGCTGCAAACATGCGTGACACGCCAGGATGGCGATGGAGATTGCCACGTTTCAAACTCGCGTTTTGACGCTAGCAAAGTCAAATCCAAAAACGTTTACGGTCTCTCTCGGACCCCAAGTAGAAGTGGGGTATGCTAACATTAGTAACGACTGTATGTGCCGGGTAAAAGCAGGATTCTCGCACGTCAGAGTCTAGCACCACATAGACTATTATAATTATTTTGAATTTTAGATAAAACAGTCTTATAAATATGATTTAGGCTATGAATCCTACGATCACATAGAAACGTTTTCTTTATAACTGCACTAAAAATGCTTAGAATAAGCCTATAAGAATATATTTCTAAATCTAACCCATGTATCATTTTTTATGTTATTTTTTGAGTTCAATTTACAATTTTATCTCAATTTTTAATGTATTTGTGGCCACTTAAGTCTTAAATTGAGATCATTTCTTTATATCATAATTAAATAAATAGTATTTACAACAATTATTGGATTGAATTTTATAAATACTTGATGAGCTTCAAACCAAATATTTTTATATTATATATATATATGGGCCATGGTTTAATAAAAAGCTTCGCACCCAGTGCTTCAGTGCGAAGTCGTCCTCGCCGCATGAACTGCTTCCTCGAATCCCAGTCATCCGCACAAGGCACCTCGCACCAAGCGCCTACTCGCAGGCTCGCAGCCCACGACTCTGTCGCGACACCGCTCCCGAGTAAGATAGGGCGTTTTCTTTCCCTCCCTCTACCCGCCCAGCCCGCATGAAGAAGCACGAGGCCGACATCCATCCTTATTGTCTGATCGATCTGGACGCCAAGTCATCTCTCCACATCCACGCGAGGCCGACAGACATCC
>JAYJMB010088566.1:0-19228 GCA_036873735.1 Pouteria campechiana | reverse complement strand
TTAAAGCATACTTTGGAGTCTTTTTCAAAGCTTTAGAGATCTTACAAATGCACTTCAAAGATAATCAAGATTGCTTCAGACAAGTCACATCGTCTTTCAAAAATAATCAAGAGAGCTTGAAAATTATCAAGAATGATTTAGAAAAAGCACAAAGAAGCTTCAGACAAGTTGCAGCATTCTTCGAGAGAGTTGAAAAGCTTTGGAGAAATCATGGATATTTCGGATAAGTTACAAGAAACTTCAGAAACAACAAGACAAGCTTCGAATATAATCAGCTATGCTTTGGAGTAAATAAACATGCTTCGGAGAACTTGAAGCCAAGTTTCAAAAAAGATTCAAACAACCTTCAGAGATGTTAACCAAGCTTCAGAGATGTTAAATCATGCTTCAGAGATATTTTAACAAGCTTCGGATCACTTTTTAGTAGACATTATAAGTTTAGGAAATCTAAACTTCTATCTGCAAATGAATGTTGCAACCAAGTAGGATTAAAATTACATTTAGAAATATGAAGAAAACAATTCAGATAATCCAAAGTCAATCAAGACACCAACTGTTCACTCGTCTCTCCGTAACACCTGCTACGAAAAGTGAATGTTTGGAAAAGTCAATGATAGAACTAGCAGACTGATACCAGAAGGTAGCAAAGTTAGATGCCAAACAAAAGATAAGGTAACAAAAAACATTTTTGAATTTTTGAATGTCTGCCAAGATCGGCAACGGAAAAATCTCTTTCAACCTATAAAAGTGAAATTCAGAAGTAAAAGAAAAGAACCCAATTGAATATCGTTCGAACTTTGTTGATCAAATGAAGAGCATTCAAAACTTCCTTCAAAGTTCAACTCTAACAAATGCAACTCAGTCAAAGCTCTCCAAGTTTAAATCTCTACTTGATCAAGGAGTTTGAATCTTTTATTCTTACTACTTATTCTTTTTCTTAGAATTCTGAATCTTTGTACAAGTCTACCTAATTAAGAGGCATTTAACTATACACTTCTTTTAGTATTTAGCAACTCTAATAGAGTGCTTGTTGTTTATGTATTAAGATAAGCAAGTAGGGAACTTTCTGAAAGGGTGTAAGTTTGTTGGTGAGCTTTGGCAAACCAACAGGTTGTGTAAGTTTCTGGTTAGCAAAGAAAATGAGTAAGTTAGTTGGTGAGGTTAGTATAAAATCAATGTGTATTTGATCAGGTTGATCAAGGTATTAGTGGAACCTGAGCTCAGTAAAGAAGATTGACTCAAAGAAGTGAAGTAGGAACCTAGGAAGGGCCAAACCATTATAAAAATCTTTTGTTGTTTATCATGCAATCTATTTTATTTATTCTTTCAGCACCATAATTATCTGATTTGGGCTAAAAGTTTTAAAAGCTCAATTCACCCCCCCTCTTGAGCTACCATTATATAAGGGACCAACAAGTGGTATCAGAGCAGGCTTCACTATTTAAATCTTAATTACTAATATATTGAATTATGAAAAGATTCAAAATGGCCTGTATGTTCCACAATATATCTGCTGAAGGACAATCTACTTCTAGAACCCCTTTATTTGATGGGATAAATTACAAGTATTGAAAAATGAGAATGCATAATTTCTTGACTAGCATAGATTACCAGTTGCAGCCTATAGTAAAAAATGGAAAGAATGTTACCAACACTTAAGACACATATACTACAAAGGATATACAAGTAGTAGAACGTGATGCTAAGGCAAAAAACTGTCTCTACTATACTTTAACCTCCTCTGAGTTTGAAAAGATTTCTATATGTTATTATGTTAAAGAAATGTGGAATAAACTTAAGGTAGCAAATGAAGGTACAAATCAGGTAAAGAAGACTATGATAAATATTCTAGTGCAGGAATATGAAGCCTTCTCCATGAAGGAATCAGAAACCATTTCTGAAATGTTTGAAAATTTTAAAAAATTACCAACAGCCTAAAGAGCTTAGGTGAAAAATATGAAGAGACCAAGCTATTGAAGAAAATCTTGAGATCTCTCCCTAGACACTGGATGCCTAAAGTGACTGCTATTCAAGAAGCAAAAGATCTAACGAAGGTAACAGTAGAAGAACTCATGGGATCACTCATGACCCATGAAGTACTAATGAAGCAGAAAGCACCAGATGAAGTCAAAGTAAAGAAAACAATAGCCTTACAAGCAGAATCAAAAAAGGAAGAATCTTCAAAAGATGCCTCAACCTTTGAAGATGATGAGGATATAGCAATAATAATAAGACGATTCAGAAACATGTTCAAAAGGAGATAATTTGGAAAGAACTTGCAAAAACTTCAACAGCAAAGACAAGAAAAAGGAATTTCCAATGTGTTACAACTATAACAAGCCTAGGGCATACGAAGTTTGACTACCCAAAAGTAGAAGAAAAAGCAATGAGACAAGAAGAAAAGGTATAACTCTTACTTTGATAAAAGGAATTTTTCTAATAATAGGAAATTTGGAAAGAAGAAGAAAATAATGGTTGCATTGGAGATGCTAGAAAACATGATGCAATAAAGCTTAAGTGAAGAAAGAGAAGAAAATGAAGCTCAATTCAACTCACTTAGCTCCAAAGAAAAGGATAAAGAAGAACATCATACTGGAATAAGTTTTATGACTATCCACAATGATGAGGTAAATTCGAAACCTAAAATTTCTAATATTGAAGAATTATTAGAAGAACTATATTCAGATTTTAAAATATTAAAAGGTAAACATAAAGAAACTAAAAGAGAACTTGAAAGAACAATTAATGAATGCTCTAAATTAAAACAAGAAAATACATTGCTCAAAACTGATCAAAATATTAATATAGAACTTGAGCAAATTAAAGCAGAAAATCATGCTCTTAGAAAAACCTTAACTACTACCTTGTTCAAACTTAAAACAAAGAAAGATATAGGAATCCAGAGAAAGAAAAATCATAAAAGAAAATCAAAACCCAAACAGAATATGATTTGGATTCCCAATACAGTTACTAAAGTTGTAAATGTAACTAGATATCCAGAAAACAGTTTAGTAGCACCTAAAAAGTAATGGGAAGATACAAAATATATCATATTTTCATGCTTTGGGTGTAAATGTTTTATTCTCAACAATGGCAAAGAAAACTAAGGGAAATTTTAAAACAAATCTGATGAAGGCTTCTTCCTTGGTTATTCTATTGTTAGTAAAGCATTTAGAGTATACAATTTGAAAAGCAAGACTATAGAGGAATCTATTCATATAAAATTTGATGAAAATACTAACTCCTCTATGAGGCCAAGTGGTTTTGATGATGAGACAGGTGAACCAATAACTTAGTTGAGAAAATGAACATACAAGACAAGGAAGGAGAACCTTCTCAATTAGAAACACAGATGGATGAAGAAGAAACAAAAAATGAACCATCCATCATTGAGGTAAATAATGAAGGTAATGATATTTTTCCCAAAGATTAGAGATTTATGCATGATTACCGTAAAACTCAGATAATTGGTGATGTCTATAAAAAGTTAGAACCAGATCTTCATATCACCAAGTATGTGGCAATTTTGCTTTTATTTCACAAATAGAACCAACTTGCATAGAACAAGCTTTACAAGATGAAAACTGGATTTCAACTATGCAAGAAAAATTAGACCAATTCAAAAGAAATAATGTGTGGACTATTGTTGTAGTAAGAAATAAAGCAAGATTAGTAGCAAAAGGGTACTATTAGGAGGAAGGCTTTGATTTTGAAGAATCATATGCTCTTGTTGCAAGGATTGAAACCATTAGAATGCTTTTTGCATTTGCATCCTTTATGAATTTCAAGTTATATCAGATGGATGTCAAGAGTGCATTTCTAAATGGATTTATTAATGAAGAGGTCTCTATAGAACAACCATGTGGGTTTGAAGATCCTCATAACCCAAAACATATATTCAAACTCAAGAAAGCCCTCTATGGTTTAAAACAGGCTCGTAGAGCCTGGTTTGAAAGGCTAAGCAAATTTCTCATTAAGAAAGGCTTTTTAAGAGGCAAAGTTGATACTACTCTCTTCATTAAGCATGCAACAAAGGATATTCTTAGAGTTCAAGTATATGTTGATGATATAGTATTTTGGTGCAGCTAATGAAAATCTTTGCAAGGAATTTTCTATGACAATGCTGAGAAAATTTGAAATGAGCTTGATGGGTGGACTCAACTTCTTCTTCGGACTGCAAATTAAGCAGATGAAAGAAGGAATTTTTATTCACCAAGAAAAATATACAAAAGAACTACTAAAGAAATTCAACATTGAAGATGGAAAAAGGTGTGGGGCTCCAATGAGCACTTTAATAAAAATGGACAAGGATGAAAGAGTTAAGTCTCTTTGCCAAAAACTTTATAGAAACAAGGTAGGATCTCTACTATATTTAATTGCTAGTAGACCTAACATAATGTTTAGTGTATGCATGTGTTCTAGATTCCAATTAGAACCAAATGAGTCACATCATATTGTTGTAAAAAGAATATTTAAATATCTTTTATATACACTTAATCTTGGATTATGATATACAAAAGGTTTAGATTTTAATTTAATAGGTTACTCAGATATAGATTTTGCTGGATATAAAGTAGATAGAAAGAGTACCTCAGGATCTTGTCAATTTTTAGGAAGCATGATCATTATATGGTTTGCTAAGAAACAAATGTCAGTTGCATTATCAACTACTGAATCTGAATATGTAGTAGTAGGTAGTTGTTGTGCATAGATCTTATGGATGAAATAGTAACTAAAAGACTTTGGCCTTAACTTTATTGATATACCTATCAGATGTGACAATACAAGTGCTATAAATCTGACCAAGAATCCAGTTCTACATTTCATAACTAAACATATAGAAATCATGCATCATTTTATTAGGGACCATGTTCAAAATCATAACATTAGCTTAGAATTTATCCCAACAGAAAATCAACTAGCAGATATCTTCAAAAAACCATTACCAAAAGAAAGATTCAACATAATAAGAAGAGAATTAGGCATATTAGATCCAAGTGTATAAAATGCACAATTCATTAAAATAAAATATTCATAATAACATCTTTATTACAAAAAAAATATTATTCAATTAATCAGCAAGAACATCTACTACAGCTTCTTGCTCCTCAATAGGCTGATTAGCCTCTACCAACTCTTCTTGAAGCTTCTTCATGCGCTCCATTGCCTTATCATATGCTGCACATCCCCTTGTCAGAAGGTGATCAACATTTCAGTTAGATCCTCTAGCATAAACTAGTTCCACCTTCAACTATTCTATTTGCTCCTTTAGAAACTGAACTCTAATGGACTCCTCCGACTGATCATTCTCTCTTTCATAATGAACTTGATTTGTAGAAGATCTTGAAGATGCCATGTTTTATCTCTGAAATTTTAGTTAAGTTTCCATCTCTATAAAACATAAAATAAAAAGTACATAAATGCATATTCATTCATCTACCTTGGTAATAATGTTATTTAGTGGGTCAAAAGGATAGTTAATAAGAACACTAAAAACCATAATTCAAATTACAAGGTTCGGAGTTAAGTTAGATTTCATACTTTGGAATTTTTGAAGCCTTTAACAAAAATCTCTGAAATCTCATTAAAAGTCTGTGAAGGCCCAAACTAAAGTATCTGAAGAACAGTAAACTTCTCTAAAGCAACGCTTCAGAATATCCAAAACCTCAGATCAAACATTTTTATCCAAAGGAAATCTTTCGGAATCCGTATCATTAGTATTTCGGAGATCTTCATATCCGAAATTGAAAATCAATCTTCTCTGAAAGACCCCTTTGGAATGTCGGAAGCCAAAACACATTGATGTTTCAAAAAAAATTTTTAAAAACAAATCTAAAGTGGAGAAATCATTAAAACCTCTCTAAAAAACTTAAACCCTCTTCTCCGAACCCCAGAAATCCCTCCTTCAGAGAAGACGGTCCTTCTTCTTGCTTCTTTCAAATCTCATTCTCATTTCAATCATTCCACCTTCCTGTCTTCTCTAGAAAATCCCTTTTTCTTCTCCAAAAACCTAGAGCCCTTTGTAGAAATGGAAAGAATAAATGATGCATAAAGCAAGAGAAAAGAAAGGGAAAACTTTCCACCATAGAGGACAACCAAAAAGGCAAGGCAAGAATCTGATACTTTAGAGGTAATCTTCCAAAATAGCTCATCCGATTATTATAGGTTCTTAGAAAGATATAAGGAGAGAAGAATAATCAAAGGGAAGATTTTCATTTCTAGAGCATTTGAAATACAATTTAAAGTGTCAGAATAGTTAAAATATCAAGGCTAGGATGCCTATGTCAGCTACAGAGATAGCTTATATCCGAGACTTGTGAGGACTTTAATTTGTAATCTCAACACCAGAACAAAAAGAGCATAGATTAGAGACACAAAAATAGAGCTTTCTCAAGAAAGTTTAAGGAATTACTTCAATCTCCCTGAAGAAGAAGAGGAGATTGTATAGCCTTCAAGGGCAATGATATAGCCTTCAAGGGCAATGATATATTTAGACTTAGCTAAAACTGAGATAGATGAGAGAGAAAATTATTCGCATGCTAGTCACTTGAATGTAAACCTCAAGCTAGCATACCTCATTATTATGAACAATATCTACCCCAGAAGAGGAGCGATAGGGGATATATCCGAAAAGGATGCCAGAATCATGTGGGCATTAAAGAATAGAAGAAAGTTGAATTTGGTAGACTGATGATAGATCATATCCATATTATCAAGAACACCACAAGGTTTCCTTTGCCTTATGGTATGGCTTTGACCAATTGATTAAGGAAGTAGGAGTAAATCTCTCCAATGAAGAGGAAGAGCTTCCAAGAAACACTGACAGATTGGATGAGCAAGCTTTAAAAAGGATGGGCTTTCAGCATATTGTATAAGGTTGGATCATTTAAAGACCAAGAAGAGCAACTCAGTTAAGAGGATCCAGACTTGATGAAAGTCCAGAGAGAAGAGATGCCATAGAATAGGCTACTGAGTCAAGACAAAAAAAAAACCCTTTCATGAAGAAGAACAAGAAAGAATTGAAAAATAAGAGTTCATCAATTCATTGGTAAGAAGAATGGAAGAATTCTCCAGTAGAGAAGAACCAAGAGAAGCTAAGAGAATAGAAGATGTTCCAAGAGAGGAACAAAGAGGTGATATAGAAAAAATTGTGTAAGAAATTTTGAGAGAAAGTGCACATAGAGATATAGCAATAGCATAAGTACCATCTCACACCCCCATTAGATCTCCTTCACCCATCAGACCATCTCATATTGATCAACCATCCATTTCTTCAATTCCCACTCCAGCAATCCACACAAAGGACCTAGAAGATAGAATAACTATGATAGAACATTTTACTCAAAGCCTACTTCTTCAAATGACTGAAATGAAACATAACCATTCCACTGTTATGTCTTCAATGATTCTCAGAACTGATAGAATTGAACAAAAACTTAATTCTTTACAAGCTCTAGCAGAATCACTAACAAGTCAACCTCATTTCACTCCACCTCAAACCCATTTCTATCAATCTCAAACTCAGTTTTCATCCCCTTCACATCATTTCTCTCCACCTAGACCAACCTCACCAATAATAGTGGAGTCTTCTCCTTCACCTCCTCATCCATCGTCCCCCTTTGTCATTCAAAAGGTTGCTTAGTCCATTAGTCAACCTATTGATATGAATTCCATCATTCCATACATTCTACTTCCACAACCATCATCAACTCCTCCATCATAACCATCTTTTACTCCATTGGCATCACCACCACCATCAGAAAATTATGGGTGGTCAGCCTCCCAACTCTTTGTTACTTATATTCCATTACCATTCAAAGATCCCATGGATTTAGTGTTGGAATTTGTCAGAAGAGGAATAATAATTCCTAAAGGAATTGAGGAAATTCCAACTGAGTGGACTGATACTACTCCGATATATCATCCACCTCCCTCCAAAAGGAAAATTGTTGATGAAAGTCCTGATTATATACTTCAAATACCTAATCGAATCAGGATGATAGGGAAAGAGTATGCTACCATGATATCAATCAATTGTCAAGTATTCGAAATGTTTTCTTCTCAGAATATTCATCTACCCAATGAAGACATTACATTTGTTGAACTTGAGGATCTCAAAGTTCTTCAAAGGATCATCGTTCTTCCAGATCCTCCATTCACTCCTAAGAACTACAAAATTCAAATTCCTGATAGGGAGTTCATTCTTCAAAAATACTCGGAGAAACGCCTTCAAGTACTTCCAGTGTCAACACCTATTAGAAAAGAGTTTCCACCTCCTTCAAACCATATAACTTCTTTATTCTCACTAGGGAAGAATTCAACTTCCACAATAATTCTAACTTGGATGC
Organism: Pouteria campechiana; assembly: GCA_036873735.1. NCBI lineage: Eukaryota > Viridiplantae > Streptophyta > Magnoliopsida > Ericales > Sapotaceae > Pouteria > Pouteria campechiana. Next base: position 10,880 of record JAYJMB010088566.1, on the reverse strand, counting down.
AATTGTTGACAATCTGCCTCTTTCGTATCCTCAAATGGATGATCCTTCTATCCAAGAAAGGATAAGGCAGATAATTACTAAACCTTGGAGTCAACCTCTTCCACCTTCTTCATCTACTTCAAAAGCAAAAAATCTCACCAAACCACCTCCTCCACTACCAAAACCAAAAAGACACATGCTATTCCAAAACCAAAACTCGCCCTAAAACCAACACCAAAGCTACTTCCCCAACCAAAACCATCACTTTCTTCCTCATAGCCATCCACTTCCAAACCAAAGAGGAAAGTAAGAATTCCACCTCCTAAGGAACATAAGAAGGCTCCTTATGAGACAATCACACTATATCATGAGGAATATAGAGCTCATTTGAATGCAAACATAGAAGCTCTCCTGAAAGGGCTTCCTCCAGTTTTTCCTGGGCTGCTTGATCCAAACAATCTAGAAAGAATTGGTATCATTTATGTTCATAGCTGTGGACCCATTGCATACATGCATCAACCACTTGTCATAGTTCCAAAGGATCCATTTTTTTATCACTCCTCCACAAAAAAGGGCTAGAACATCCAAGCCCTCTTCATCTTCTTCTGCACCCCAACCATCTTCTTCTAAACCCAAACCACCACTTCCACCTCTACACGATGTCTTTTTAAAGATATATCAAAGAAAACCCAAACCACCACACTGATCTGCAATAATTTTTTTCTTCTTTTTTCTCTGATGTAATACTTTTTTTATTTTCTCTGATGTGTCTACATTGTAACGTTTCAACAGTTCAATATATGTATATAGGCATTTCTTTCACATTATTGCAAATTACTGTTAAGATTTATTTTCATCTTTTTGATTATGATAAAAATGGGGAGAATAATGTACGAAAAATGTATGATATAAAATGTATGACATAAAATGTGATGCATTAAAATTTTTTGTTGATATTCATAAAATTTATATAACAAAATATGCATCAATTCAGGGGGAGCTAATCTAAATTATCCAATTGAAATTTTTCTAAAACATCTACAAAATGAGTTGCATTCGATCTATGATTAGACAAGTTTTGAAAGGTACATCACTAATTGTTGTCATCATCAAAAAGGGGTAGAATGATGAACCATGCTATCTAGCTTGATTTTCATGACGAACATTCTTAACCAAGTATATTTTGATGATGAGCAAAAGCATGAGTGAAATATTAAGGTACTAACATCTTATTTTCAAGAATGCTGTAGAAAGTTTAAACAATTCAACTTTATATAATGATAAAAGGAAGTTATGAAGCAAATGCTCTTTCAAAATTAAGTATATAAACTTCACATATACTTAATTCAAGAAAAGGAATTTTTGAAGTGTTTAAGACATACTTTAGAGTCAAAAGAAGCAACTTTGGAATCACTATAATGCACTTCGGAAAAGGTTGGATTGCTTCAGAAATGTCCTAACGAACTTTGGAGTAAAATAGATATTGTTTCAGAATCGATGTAATATGGCTCAGAGATGTTATAGAGAAGCTTTGGAATTGTCTCAATGGACTTCAAAAATAACTAACGAACTTCAGAAATGTCTCAAAAAGCTTCAGACAAGTCCCAATGCAACTTTGGAGTGGTTGCAGTACACTTCGGAAAGAATGTAGAGAAACTTCAGAGACAATTAGCAAGCTTCAGATAAGTCTGTGAGTAAAAATATTAAGCTTCAAAAATGTTCAATCACGCTTAGGAATCCTCTTTATAAGCTTTGGAAATTGTCACAAGCACACTTTGGAAAACATTAAAGCATACTTCGGAGTCTTTTTCAAAGCTTCAGAGATCTTACAAGTGCGCTTCAAAGATAATCAAGATTGGTTCAGACAAGTCATAGCGCCTTTTAGAAATAATGAAGAGAGCTTCAGAATTATCAAGAATGCCTCGGAAAAAGCACAAAGAAGCTTTGGAGAAGTTGTAGCATACTTCGCAGAGACTTGAAAAGCTTTGGAGAAATCATGGATGTTTCGGACAAGTTACAAGACACTTCGGAAATAACAAGACAAGCTTCGCAGATAATCAACTATGCTTGGGAGTAAACAGACATACTTTAGAGAACATGAAGCCAAGTTTCAAAAAAGATTCAAACAATCTTCGGAGATGTGAACCAAGCTTCGGAGATTTTAAGTCATGCTTCGGAAATGTTTGAACAAGCTTTCGATCACTTTTCCAAAGACATTATAAGTTCAGAAAATCTAAGCTTCTATCTGCAAATGAATGTTGCAACTGAGTTGGATTAAAATTACTTTTGGAAATCTAAAGAAAATAATTCAGATAATCCAAAATTAGTCAAGACACTAACTATTCACTCGTCTCTTCAGAACATCTAATGCAAAAAGTGAACATTTGAAAAAGTCAATGACAAAAGTAGCAGACTGATACCAGAAGGCAGCAAACTCAGACGTTAGATAAAAGATAAGGTAAAGAAAAACATTTTTGAACGTTTGAATGTCTACCAAGATCAGCAATAGAAAAATCTCTCTCAACCTATTAAATAGAGATTAAGAAGCTAAAGAAAAGAACTCGATTGAATATCATTAGAACTTTATTAATAATATGAAGAGTATTCAAAACCTTCCTTCAAAGTTCAACTCCAACAAATACAACTCAATTAGAGCTCTCCAAGTTCAAATCACTACTTGATCAAGGAGTTTGAATCTTTTACTCTTACTGCTTATTCTTCTACTTAGAATTCTGAATCTTTCTACAAGTCTGTCTAATTAAGAGGCATTTAACCGTACACTTCTTTTAGTGTTTAGCAACTCCAGTAGAGTGCTTGGGGTTTATGTATTGAGATAAGCAAGTAGGGAACTTGCTGAAAGGGTGTAAGTTACTTGGTGAGCTTTGGAAAATCAACAGGTTGTGCAAGTTTCTAGTTAGCTTGGAAAACCAGTAAGTTAGTTGGTGAGCTTATTATAAAACTAATGTGTATTTAAATGTATGCCAAGATTAGCAACAAAAAAATCTCTCTCAATGAATAAAATAGAGATTCAGAAGCTGAAGAAAAGAAACCAATTGAATATCATTCAAACTTCGCTGATCACATGAAGAGAATTCAAAACCTTCCTTCAAAGTTCAACTCTAACAAATACAACTTAGTCAGAGCTCTTCAAGTTCAATTCTCTACTCGATCATGGAGTTTGAATCTTTTACTTTTACTACTTATTCTTCTACTTAGAATTTTGAATCTTTGTACAAGTCTGCCTAATTAAGAGGCATTTAACTATACACTTCTTTTAGTGTTTTGCAACTCTCACAGAGTGCTTAGGGTTTATGTATTGAGATAAGCAAGTAGAAAACTTGCTAAAAGGGTGTAAGTTTCTTGGTGAGCTTTGGAAAACCAATAGGTTGTGTAAGTTTCTAGTTAGCTTGTAAAAGCAGTAAGTTAGTTGGTAAGCTTGTTATAAAACCAATGTGTATTTGATCAGGTTGATCAAGGTATTAGTGGAACTTGAGCTCAGTAAAGAAGACTAACTCAGAGAAGTAGAGTTGGAACCTAGGAAGGGCCGAACCCCTATAAAAATCTTGTATTGTTTATTATGCGATCTGTTTTATATATTCTTACAACACCATAATCATCAGATTTGGGCCAGAAGTTTTAAAAGCTTAATTCTCTGCACCCCCGCCCCCTTAAGCTACCATTGCATAAGGGACCAATACTTTTCTCTCTTCTTACCATTATTTGATTTTTCAAACAAAAATTAGACTTTGTGTAATTTGGTAGTTGGTAATCTTAAGTCCTTATGGGAACAATCTCTTACTTACACTTTATTACTTGTTCGCAACATGTGCACTTGTGTTAGGAAAATCCGCAACAAGTTTTATTGAGTCTTGGCTTCGCGTAGATTCTATTTATATGACATAGAAAGTAGTATTCATTGCCTCTACCCATAAATTCTATGCTAACTTATATTCACTCAACATTATCCTTGCATCTCTTGTAAGCATCTATGTTTTCTCTCTGCTACTCAATTTTCATGAGGTGTTCTTAGTGCAAAGAATGTATGAAGAATCCCATTGCTTTTATAGAAAGTAGTGAACTTTTTCTTTTCAAATTCTCCACCATGATCACTTATAATGGCAATAATATGGGAACTTTGTTCATTTTGCACATCTTTAGTAAAAATCTCAAAGAATGTAAAAGCCTCATTTTTTTTATGCAAGAAACATAATCTAGGTAAATCTAAAAAATTTATCTACAACAACATATGCATAATGTTTCCCTCCAAAACTCCTAGTTCTTGTTGGTCCAACAAGATCCATGCATGTGATTGAAGAAGTTTCATTATGTATATTTCTTTTATAGGTTTGAATGATTCGCTTACTTGCTTTCCCTTTAAGCAAGCATTACACAACTCACTTTTATCATATTTTACCTTCAATAAGCTAACAACTAATTCTTTATTGTACATCTTTTTTATCATATTTTCATAGGCATGTCCTCATCTTCTATGCCACAACAAGTGATGGTGTGAATGCATAGTTTTGATTACAAACAAAACTTGATTAAGTTAAGTGCTAATAAATATCTATCAAGTACTTAGTATGCAAAAACAAATTGCAAAATAATAGAACCTACAGATAATAGAATGCATAAGGATTTAGAAGAAAAATAGAGGAATCAAAACATGCTCTAATATGTCAATTTGTCTAACCGAATAGACAGATGCTTTGGATAATGCAAAGCATAAGACAAAAACTAAAGAAGCGGATATTTTGTCTGAATCCAAGTATGACTGAAGACACACCAACTAGCTTCATCCAAGATTAACCTTGGACAAATTCCAACAAGTAAACTTCATCCATAGCCTAAAGCTTTGTCCGAAATTAATGTCCAACAAAATGGCAAGAATAGTTTGTCTAACTTTGTTCGAATGAGAGAAGCTGAAAAACAGCATTGGACTTTGTCCGAATCCAAGTCTATCTAGCTACGTCCATTTTATCAAAATTCTTCTAAAATTAACTTTCGACAAATGCAAGTGAAGAGAAGAGACTTCATCTGATGAACATAAGCCAAAGACAAAATTCATCTAAAATTAACTTCAGAAGAATAGAATGAAATGTTGAAAAAATTCAAATCGACTGACTTCATCTGAATTTATTGAATCCTTTCCAAAATGGTAATTTAGTGATTTCATTACTACATCTCCTTGTCCCATGGTTGCCTAAACTAGCAAACTTTTTTTCTACTTTGGCAAAAAAGGCACTGTAGATGATCCCAACTGATAAGAATTAATTAGAGGACAATGTTTCAAACAAGAGCTAATCAGAATGAGGTCTTCTAGATTTAATGGAGGTCACCTACCACCAACAACTAGAATTCAAAGCTAATATAAGAGGAGTTATGCTAAGACAAAAAAGAACAAGCAAGTTGAGAAAATTGAATACTCTTATTGAGCCAAAACCTTCCACTATGTTCAAGAGATCTGAGCCTTCATCCTTTAATCTTCTATATCATTAAAATGGCCTCCAACTACCCTTTTTAGAAGAGCTTTTACTTCTACATTCAAGTTTTAGTTTTCTTCCCTTGAGCTTTTTGTAAAACACTTATATAAGTGTATTTGATCTTTGTAGTCTTTCTCTTGTGATTACCATAAGTTGGTATTTGAGATCAGGCTCAAGAAGAGCTATGACTATCTATTGAAGTGAGACTTACAAATAGGAGCTACATTATTTATGGCCCCTGGAGGTGATCCAAAAGAGTGCATGTTGCATTAGTTTATGCCCCCTAAAAATTATCCAGAAGAGTGTTGGGAGTACTGATTGTAATTATGCTATAGTGAGATAGTAGAACCCAAGACACAAAGAGGAGAGTGTTCTTGGAAGAATGGAGTAGAGTGTTGACTCGAACCACTATAAAATCCTTGTGTCTTGGTCATTTGTGTGCCAACAGTTGATTGCATTATTTGCTAAGGGACGTTAACGTACAAGGGATTTTAGGAAAAGTTTTTAATTACCTAATGCACTCCTCCTTTCTAAGGTATTTGCCTAACCTTTAGTACCAACAATAAGGACTCATCATTGCTTACAATAAGACGCTTGGCTTGGATATCATATAGATCAACCAAATACATATTTCCATGCCTTCTACCATAGACTACTATTGGTCTCGTAGGCTAGGCAAATACCCAAGAAGGGAAGGGTGAATTGGGTTATTAAAAATTCTACTTTGACCCCTTAAAGGATTAACATCCCTCTAGCAATCTAGTAGGAGATAATGCAAGCAAATAATTGGACAGAGATTTTTATAGTGGTTTGAGTTAACTACTCTACTCCAATCTTTCAAGAAGACTCTTTTTTAGTGTCTTGGGTTCCACTCTCTTATAATAGAAAATACAACTAATGCACTGAACACTTCTTGATTTTAGCACAGTAGGGCATACCAATCCAGTGCGACTACACTCTTCTAGATTCCAATTCTAGGGGGCATAAATATAACACTAGCAAGCTAATTATGTGAAACACTCTAACAGTTATGAATGCTCTTCTTTATTGGTCCCTAATTGAATGGTAGCTTAAGAGGAGGGAGTGAATTGAGCTTATAAAATTTTGGCCAATGAGTAAATATGTGTGCTTAAAATAGAAGAGAAAACAACTTGCAGCTCATACACATAATATTTGTATAGTGGTTTGGCCCTTCTTGGGTTCCTACTCCACTTCTCTAAGTTAGTCTCCTTTACTGAACTCAGGTCCCACTATAACACTTTGTTGGTTTTGCAAGCTCACCAACAACTTACTAGTTTTCCAAGTTCACCAAAAACTCTTACAAGTTGGTTTTAAAGCTTTCCAACTAACTTACTAGTTTTTTAAAGCTAACCAAAAACTTTTACAAGCAGTTGGTTTCATAGAGCTTACCAACTAAATCTTGGTTTTTCAAAATGGAATGTATAATAATAATTCCTTTTATTTAGGCTAACATGTATGAAAGCTAAAGCTTAATTAAAAGAACAAAGTAAGCAATGAGATCAGATTCAAACTCCTTTTGAAGTTGGTGTAAAAATGATATTGAAGATTTTGAATGCTTTGGTAGTGACATAGTAGCTAGAGTTGAATGATGGAAAGCTATGAATGCTCTCTTCTTAAACAACAAAATGATTTTTAGTATAATCTCTCTATTGTTTTAAGTGTCGTCTTAATCCTCTATATATGGAATTTGAAAATTTTAGCCATTGCAACCTTTGGCATTATTTTCAAACTAGTTAGGCAAGTTTGATAATGACTTTTGTGTATTATTAGGGTTAAGAAATTCTAAGTAGTGTCCTCAGAACTTCTATGCTTTGATTTGTACTTCTATAGAAGTTCTGAAATGGTTTTTTGCAAATTCTCAATGGTCATATTCTGAGCCTCTGAAGAACTTCTAAATTACTTCTGTCATTCCAAGAATTCTTCTGATATGGGTTTTGATCAATTGACTTGTCTTTTGTGTGGCCGAAGTTTCTTCTATCTTAGTTCTATGTGATCAAACATTTCTATATTGCTTTCCATGTGATAATGCTTCTACTTTTCTTCTATGTGGCATGACAATGCTTCTGCATTACTGTTGTGCAATTAGAAAAATGTTATGAATACTTGAAGTGTCTTCTCAGTTGATTCTATGTGTCATGATAGTACTTCTGCATTCCTTTTATGTATCATATCCATGTTCTCTTTGACTTTTGTGTAGTGTTGAGTTTCTTCTAGCATGCTTTTGTACAACTGACTTATCTTTTGTACTTCTTCTGATGTTTGGTATTGCTATTTTTAGGTTTTGAGTCAGTTCTGAGATGCTTCTGGCCTGGTTCTATGTAACATAAGTGTTTCTCTAGATTGATTCTACATAGCTTTTTACAATTTTGAGTTGCTTCTAAAGATCTTTTATGTACCCATATTATTTCAATTTGATTTCTAACTTGCTTCTGAGTTACATATTTTATTTTTGATGTAGTTCTATAATACTTCTACGTAACTTCTGACTAAAATCTGATTTGATCTTTGATTTCTTCTCAACTTCTAACTTTCTTGCCAAGCCTCTAAGCAAGTTTTGAATTGCTTCTTAGTGACTTTTGAATGTCTTTTTATTTGAACATCCATATGTATATGAAGGTATATTGTAATGATTTTACCGTTACCACCTTTGTTTACTTTCTTAATTTTTTTTTTGATTTTTAATACTGCAACACTTGGAAAGTAATTTGTTAGTACCTTAATTTTTCATTGATTTGTTAATTCATCATTAAAAATAATTTATTTAAATCTCATTCATCATCAAAATCAAGCTTGGTAAAGGGGTTAGACTTAACATTCTCCCCCTTTTTGATGATGATAAAAATATTTGAGTGATAACCCTTTCAAAAATTTCAAAATATGCAATGTATGCAACATGCTTCTTAGTGGGACACCCCCTACATGGGTGAGCTTCCCCTGAGTAAGCACCCTAAGTGTTCTGAAAAGATTATCTCTTATTTTTCTTATATTTCTCCCCCTTTTATCATAATAAAAAATATAGTAAAAAGGGAATAAGTAAGATTGCATTATCATGATAAAACTTTGTACATCAAAAAGTAATTGCAAAATTATACAGCAAAATACATTAGAACAGAAATATACATCATTCTAGTTTAATATACATGAGAAAAAGTAATTGACAATGAAGTAACATTAGAAATGAAATAACTATGGTCATAAAATAGCAATCATAGATAAGTGAGAAATGAATATGTAACTGCAACATGATCAACGAGTTGTCCTAGCTTTTTTGGTGTTGGTTTTAAGAAAGGAAGGCTTAGGTTAAGAGGTTGATAGTTTTGGAGATGGCTTGGGTCTTTTTAGTGGAGGAGGTGGAATGAAGAATGGGTCTTTCAGGATTATAGAAGGAGTTTCATGAGTATAAGCTATGGGTCCACAATTAGAAACATAAATGAAATCAATATGTTAATGAAATTATGGATCTAGCAACTTAAGAAAGGATACAAGAGTCCCTTTTAAGAGGGCTTCTGATTGGCATTCATCCTAGTTGTAAATTCTTGGTGGTACATTATGATTTGAGAGAGAGGAGCCTTTTGTGTTCTTTTGGAGGTAGAATTCTTGATTTACTCTTAGATTTAGAAGATGATGGCTAGGATGAGGTTTTGGTTTTAAGATAGCAGGTGGTTTTTTGGGGTTTTGGCTTTGGTAAAAGGGCATGGAGTAGGTTTAGGTGATGAGGATAGTTGAGAATATCTTGTCCTAAGTCTATGTTGGATGGATGTATTAGAAAGTAGAGGATATGGAGGAGGAAGATTATCAGTAATTGCTTGAAGATTGGCATTTAAACAGTATGTGAATTCTTCCTCAGTCATGAAAATGTTAGTGAAAGGTCCTGAGGGGGATGGAAATGTATTTCTGAGTGTTCTAAACTTTGGGAGTGAGTGAAGAAGTTTCTTAGAATATCTTTGAAAGACTGACTCTTTATTAGGAGTGTAATCCTTGGGAGTCAATGGTGGATCAGGAAGAAGCTGTTTCCTAAACAGAATGTTAAGATTTGTGATTTCTGTGAATGACAATTCCTAAGGGGATAAAATGATAGATTTTGAGAGAAACATCTGAGCAATTTCGGACTTAATTTATAATTTGTTCCTAAATTCAGAGTATGTCATCTTGATTGGATTTAAGATATGAATAGGAATGTAAGGATTATCATAGGCTGGTTTTGGAGGAGATTATGGAGGAGTTGGAGTTCTTTTCCATTTTGGACGAATTGAAGGTGAGTTCCATTCTAGAGGAATTTATTCAATTCATTCAGGAAAGAGTTCTCCCAATAAAAAGAGATCTTTTTTAGTAAAGTCCAGGTCATCATATGGACCTTGGGGAAGAAGGTACTCTTGGTCCCAAAGGTTAGGCAAAAACCTAAGCGGGGAGGGGTGAATTGGATACTTAAAAATTATTTCTTAACCCCTTTAGAATTACTCTTCCCTCTAGCAATCAATCACTCAAACAATAAATGCACAAAATAAATAAAACATAATGATTTTCATAGTGGTTCGAGTAAACACTCTACTCCACTCTTCCAAGAACACTTTTCTCTTAGTGTCTTGGGTTACACTATTCCCAATAACAAAAATACAATAGTGCTCCCAGCACTCTTATAGATTCTAGCTCTAGGGGGCATAAACATTGCTCCCAACACATTTCTAGATTTTAGGTCTAGGGGATGTAAATAAATAGCTCTTATTTTCACTCAGACAATCATAGCTCTTCTTGAGTCTAGTCTCAACCACTAACTCAAGGAACTTTACAAGAAATGAATATCAGAAGTTTAGGCACAAAAATTTCTCAATAAAGATAGGGAAAGGTTTTTGAAAATTGAATGCAAAAGTAAATAATATTCCCAAAGGTAGTTAAGAGCCTTCAAAGAAGGTTGAGGAAAGTTTGAATGCAAGGCTCTTAACTCTTGAAGGATTGTAGAAGGCTTAGCATAGATCAGTAAATGCTCCTAATAGGATTTTGAATGATTTTCTCAATAATTCATTGGTTCCTCCTCCTCCAATGATGCTTCATTTATAGTTGCCTTGAATTCTTCTCATTGGTGGTAGATGAGCTCTAATAATAACAAAAGATGTTCTAATTGGCGTATTTTGAATTCTCTGACTTCTACTTAATCCTCGTATGTTGGAATGCCTACAGTGCTGACCTTGGAGAAGATGATTTTTGGTTTCTTAATAAGCTCCGATCGAGGTATTACTACAATGGCTGCCTCTTTCACTGAGGCTACATAATCTTTAATACATAATCTTGGCTAAAAACTTCTACATAATCTTCTACATAATCTTTGATTCTGCATGCTAAAAACTTGGCAACAACCATTAGTACATAATCTTTAATCAAGTTTTTTTTTATCATTGAAAC
>JAYJMB010088565.1:0-19230 GCA_036873735.1 Pouteria campechiana | reverse complement strand
AAGATGAAGTATTAGGTGCAAAAGATGAAGTATTAGGAGAATAAAATATGACATTTTGCATTCTCATCAAACATCTTCAATCAGACTATGCTTCCTCTTAGATAATCAATCTCCATTACGCTAATAGACATTGAGCCTAAAAGTTCTGTCTTAAACATAAATCTGGAGTATTGATATCTAATGACCTTCAATGTGGTATCATTCATATATGCTCAAACTATGTACAAATCAGCCTAGTAAAAGAGGTAATTTAATGTGCAAAATGAGTGTTGTTAATCAACTATGTGAGTTGGTGATGAGCTCAAGAAAACCACATTATATGAGTTGTTGGTGAGCTCTAGAAAACCAATAAGTTTACTAATGATCTTAGAAACTAGTGAGTTTCTAGAGTATTAGGAACACTATTTATACCCCCTAGAGCTAAAATCTAGAAGAGTGCTAGGAGCACTTTTGTATTACCATTATATGGGATATAGTGGAACCCAAGGCGTAATGAATGTGTGCCCTTCGAAGAATGGATGTAAGGACAATGTTCCCAAACCACTCTAAAAATTGCAATGTGTTTCGTTTATTTGATTATTTTACTTTGTATATAGTTATTTTATTATCACATTTCACACATCACTCCACACACTATTACTCATCTAAAATAAGTATAGCTAAGATAAGTTGAACTTGGAAGTGAAGCAGCCACTATGACAAATAAACAGATATGAAAATTGCATACATGCTACATGATAAGTACTACTTAGCTCATTTACTTTTATTTGGCCATAATTTTTATGTGATCAATTCACCCCTTCCCTTTTGAGTCATCTATTACATGGGACTAATAATATTTGGGATAAATTAGTGTCTATATATGAAGGATCCTCATAGGTCAAAGGAACTAGAAGGAATATGTTGATAGGAGAACTAGAAAACTTTAATATGAAAGAGGTGGAGTGCATACAAGAAATGTATATTCATTTTTCAAAAATTATTAATGCTTTGAAAGGTTTGAAAAATGAAGTCACAAATTTTGAACGGATAATGAAGATACTGAGGGCACTACTAGAATCTTGGAATTAGAAGATCACAGCGATAAAAGAAGCAAAGGACCTGAACACTCTTCTGGTGGACGATCTCATCAGCTCACTAATTTCACATGAGCTGAACAAAAGTAAGAGAGAGGAGCCAACAAAGTGAAAGAAAAGTATTGCTCTGAAGGTGACCATGGAAAGTAGTAGTGACATTGCATCATAATCTGAATATGATATGGCCATGTTAGTCAGAAACCTCAGAAGGTTCACAAGAAATAATAAAGGCAGCACCTCAAGGAGACAACCTAGACAACAGAATAAAATGGCTGAAAGAAAGAGGGATCTCCCCACATGCTATAGATGTAGCATGATCGACACATGTCTCTTGAGTGTCCCAACGAGGAAAAAGTAAATATAAATGAGAAAGATGAAAGAAGAGAAAAGAAACACTTTAAGAAGTCATCAAGAAACTAAGCTAGGGGAATGTACGTAAATGATGAAGACTCATCAGGGACAAGTTCAAGTGAGAAAGGTGACAATGAAGTTGGACACCTCGCAAGAATATGTTATATGACCCATGGAAAATGAATCAATAGAGCAAATCTCCATCAAAGAGCATGCACAATAGAGCTGGAGATGGAGATAAACTCTGACTATTATAGTTCTGACTCTTCAAGCTCAAATAGTACTTGTGTCAAATGCAAAAAGTTTGATGAGTTACAACAATCATGCAACTTTCTCTTTATTGAGGTTGAATTACTTGGTCAGAAACTCACTCAAAACAAAAGGCACTTTGATGCAACTGTCAAAGTAAATTCTATTTTGGAAGAAAGAAATCTATCTCTACGAAAAGAGGTTGAAATCTGAGGAAGGAGATAGAGATATTGAAAAGTATGTTAAGTAAATTCTCCAATTCAGGAGAATTTGTCACCAAGTTCATGAGAATGACCGGTCAAGCTAGTAAAAAGGGACTTGGTTGTGAACAATCAGATGATGAAAATTCATAGAAATTTGTTGGATGGTCCAAGGGAGTGAACCTCATAGAAGAAAGAGAAAACTGTCCAAATATTAGAAGGTTCATAAATTGTCCCTAGGTGAAGAAACCAATGGAATATAGTGCACGAAGCAGAATTCCAAATACTTGCTATTTTTTCAACAAAATTGAACACAAAGCATATGATTGCAATGCCAAAATGATGCAAGCAAAAGGTGCAAAGATGAGATGGAAACCCAAGGATTATGCGTAATCTTCTAGCACACACAATTCCACTAACACCATTGGACCCAATACTTGGGTACCAAAGAGGTAAGAAGAAAATTTTCTTTAAATGCAGGTAAGTTTGAAAGTTATGTCTAGCAATACCTAGTTCTTGGATAGTGGTTGCTCAAGACATATGACCGAGAATAAGAAGTTATTCAAAGAAGTGAAGCCAAGAAATGGTGGAACTATTGCATTTAGCAACAATGACAGAGGCCTTATCAAAGGAATAGGTAAAATTTATGGTTTATTCAATGCATGCATAGAGGATGTATTATATGTAGAAGGACTCAAGTATAATTTTCTAAGTATTAGTCAATTATGTGACAAAGGTCATAAAATTGTATTAGAACCATTTGCATGTAATGTATTCAGTATAAACAATGATCTGTTATTCTATGGAAAAAGGTATGAAAATATTTATCTATTATAGCTAGATAATATTGTTGAAAAATGCTAAATTGCAATCAAAGATGATTCATGGGTATGCTATAAAAGGATGGGACACATCAACATGTAAAACATCAGATCTTTGTGGAAAGAGGATCTTGTGATTGGTCTACCTAAACTAAACTATGACAAAAATCAAATATGTAAATCCTATCTATTGTCAAAACAGACCAAAGTATCCTTCCATCCTAAAAATGGGGTGTCTACTTCTAAACCACTGGAATTATTACATATGGATCTTTTTGGACCATCAGATGTTGTCATCCTTGGAGGGAAAAGATATGTATTTGTGATCATGGATGACTACTCTAGATTCACATGGGTGATTCTCTTGACTAGCAAAGATGAAGCATTTTTAAAGTTCTATACATTTTTAAAGCTAGTTCAAAATAAGAAACAAATATCAATTGTATCTATCTGTATTAATCATGGTGGTTAATTCAAAAATAGAAAATTTATTAACTTTTGTGATGAAAAAGGAATTCACTATAGTTTCTTATCCCCTAGAACTCCTTAACAAAATGGAGTTGTGGAAAGAAAGAATCAAACAATTCAATAAATGGAAAAGACCATATTGAATGAGAGTAAGTTGTCCAAAAGTTTCTAGGGAGAAGCAATAAGTGCAACTTGCCATGTATTAAATAGGGTTACCATTAGAGCAATCCCCATATGAGCTTTGGAAAGGAAGGAAACCTAATATCTCATATTTTCATTCCTTTGGATGCTCATGCTATGTGCTAAACAATGAGAAGGATAACCTTGGAAGGTTTAATCCAAAAAGTGATGAAGTTATCTCCCTTGGTCACTCTTCTAATAATAGGGCATTTAGAGTATATAGTAAGAGAACATAGGTTGTAAAAGTGTCTATACATGTCAATTCAAAGAAGCAAATGTAACCCCAAAAAAGGAGAGTGATAATGATGCAGATGAAGTTGTAACTAATATGAAGAAGCTTAAACTAAAAGAACAAGAAGATGACACAAAACATGAAGATATGCAAAATTTAGATAATGAGGAGGAGGTAAGCACAGGTAATGTCCCCTATCAACCTCCCAGTGATTTGAGATTTATTTGTGCCCATCTTAGAAAATAAATTATAGGTGATGTCTATGATGCTGTCAAAATAAGAAGGTCCATGCAAAATATTTGTGATCATTATGCTTTTATTTCTACAATTGACCTAACTTGCATTGATTATGCCTAAAATGATGAAAATTGGATCATTACAATGCAAGAAGAGTTTAACTAGTTTGAAAGGAACAAAGTATAAGAATTAGTTTCAAAACCAAAGAACATTGATATAATTGGAACTAAATGGGTATTCAGAAACTAACTGGATGAAAGTGGACTGGTTTTAAGAAATAAGGCACGACTAGTTGCTAAAAGGTATTCCCAGGAAGAAGGAATTGACTTTAAAGAATCATATGCCCCTGTAGCTAGATTAGAAGCCATTAAATGTTACTTGCCTTTACCTCCTATAGGAATTTTAAATTATTTTAGATGGATGTAAAGAGTGCATTTCTAAATTGATATTTAAGTGAGGAAGTGTATGTAGAGCAACCCCCTTGTTTTAAAAATGATGATTAACTCGATCATGTCTATAAGCTCACCAAAGCACTATATGGTTTGAGACAAGCTCCAAGATCATGATATAAAAGTCTAAGCAAATTCTTAAATAATCACCAATTCAAGAGGAGAAAAGTTGATCATCAAATTCTAGTATCATGGCTCTCTAGTAAACAAACCAGTGTTGCTCTCTCTACATTAGAAGCCGAGTATATGGCAGTTGGAAGTTGTTGCACTCAATTGTTGTGTATGAAACCGTCTAAATTATGGACTGAGTTATAAAGACATACCCATCAAATGTGATAATACTATTGTCATATGCTTGACAAAGAATCTTGTTTTACATTCAGGAACCAAGTATATAGAAATTAGGTACTAATTTATTAGAGATCATGTAGAAAAACATGATATATGTCAAGAATATGTGCCTAAAAATGCTTAACTTGCTGATATTTTTATTAAATTACTGCATCTAGAAACTTTTTGCAACATTAGAGAAGATTTAGGCATGACTAATGGATCACCCGAGAATAAAATCCTCAATGTTTCTATGCCTAGTTACAATCTTTTTGATATGCTTTCATAAGAATAGACTTCATCTCAGACGAAGTAAGTTACTTTTATCCACTGTTTTATTCTCACTGCATCTCGTTCATGTTTTTGAGGTCAAGTACACCTTTTTTTGCAAGAATCAATTTACAACTATTAATATCACATCAAAATCTATTTTTAGCATGAGTTATTCCTTCTCTCTTGAAATATCATATCAACTACCTCGTATTGCCCCCACATCAAGTCTATTTTAACCCATGACTAGCAATCCTTCTTTGCACCACAATGATGAAGCAACTTAGGGAAGGACATTTAGGAAGAAGATATAGAAGGAAGACCAATGAGTGGTGGAAATTAAAGCACCAATGGATGTTCCTTCACTTCTCTTGGTGGGACAATATTACTAATGTTCATGACTATGTTCTAGTTCACTTATACCATCAGAAGTATTTCTCTTCAAGATGTGGCTCTCAAGAACATGATTTATATCTCAGTCACTTTGCGTCTGGATCCAAAGTTCTCCACCTCCACCCCTCCCCTCATCCGTGGTCTCACACACAACCTCTCCTATACTTAAAATGCAGGATGAGTTATTTTTATCTATTTTTATATCTTTGTTGGTACTTAAATGAAATGAAATAGTTTCATTATTTTCAAGGTGCTTCTATCTATGTGTGTATTTTGCAAGTACTACATTTCTTTTTCACTATGACAAAACAAGGGGGAAAATATCTACAAATTATCTCAAGGGGGAACAAAAAAATGCAAAAATGCATAATCTTGAATTAATCAGGTGGAGAATACATATAAAACAAGTCAAGGGAAATAATAAGAAATGACAACTTGAGAAATGATTAAACTTTGCAAAATATTTTCATTAGACTACTTACATTTAGGGGGAAATTATCATTTATGAGATAATTTTAATCAATTTTTGTCATCATCAAAAACATGGAGAATGTTAGCATAAAGGCATGGTTTTCATGATAAAAAAATTGATTAAAGATTATGTCCTAATGGTTATTGCCAAGCATTTATAATGAAGAATCAAGTTGTAGGACTCACAGACAAATGAACACAGAAAAGATATTTCAAGGCATCACTCTGTCTGACTGAAAAGACTTGGGCAAGTGTAGAAGCAAAAGATGAAGTACCACTATAGTCAAAGTTCAAATGAAAAGGAATCAATCAATACTATTCATCTATCAAAGTGAAGATTATCTCTGATGAATGCAAAGCAACATTCATACAATAAACCTCATCTGTCATAAGTGAACCATAGTCAAACAACTCACGAAGCCAATGATCGTCTCTTAAAAATAGACAAATGTAAAGCAATGGAGTTTGTATGTGCCTCTAAGAATTCATCTACTACCTTCAATAGACAATCCAACAGACAAATTATTGAATGGATAATTCGTCTATGCCTCAACAATTCATCTATAACTTACAACAAATAATCTAACAGATGAAGTGCTGAAAAGATAATTTGTCTGCTCCTCAATAATTCATCTGTTACTTACAAAAGACAATCCAACAGATGAAGTGATAAAAAGATAATTCATCTACACTGCTATAGCTCATACATTACTTACAATAGACAATCCAATAGATAAAGTGATGAAAAGATATTTCATCTGCACTCTTACAGCTCGTCTGTTACTTACAACTGACAATCCAATAGATGAAGAGCTGGAACGATGATTCGTCTATGCCTCCACGATTTGTTTATTACGTGCAATGGACAAACCAACAGACGAAGTGCTGGAAAGACAATCCATTTTTGCGACAAACTCGAAGATGAAGGAACTTTGTCTGATGAACAACTAGATAGAAACTCTATTTGTCATAAGTGAAGATAAGCAACGAAAAAACTAAATCATTGGTCTTTATCTAGCATTAATGAAACCCTTTTCATATTGATGAAAGAATCAGCCATGGTAGAAAATCTTTAACCGATACTTATTAGGAATCAGGAAATCATCTTCTCCAAGGTCAGCACTGTAGGCATTCCAACAGACGTGGATTAAGCAGAAGTCAGAAAATTCAAATGTGTTAATCAAAATAGTCTTTTATCATTAGTGGAGTTCACCTACTACCAATGGCTGGAATTCAAAGCGGTTATAAATGCAGCATCATTGGATAAGGAAGGAAGATTGAAGAAGATATTCAATACCCTCTTGAGAGCGTTTATTGAACTGAGCCAAAACCTTCTGCATCTTTCAAAAGTCATGAGCCTTGTATTCAAACCTTCCTCAACTTTCTTTGAAGGCTCCCAACCACCTTTCGAAAAGATCATTTACTTTTGCATTTAATCTTCAAAAATCTTCTCCTATGCTTATTGAGAAGTATCTATGCTTTAATTTTGAGACTAGACTCAAGAAGAGATGTGATTCTCTAAGTACAAACAAGAACTATTTACGCCTCCTAGAAGAGTGCTGGGAGCACTGTGATTATGCCCCATAAAGTTGGAATCTAGAAGAGTGCTGAGAGCACTGTGTTTATGCCCCCTAAAGCTAGAATCTAAAAGAGTGTTATGAGCACTATCGTTATGCCCCCTAGAGCTAGAATCTATAAGAGTGTAGGGTTCATTAATTTTATTTCTACTATTAGAGATAGGGGAACCCAAGACACTAAAAGGAAAGTGTTCTTGAATGAGTGGAGTAGAGTGTTTACTCGAACTACTATAAAAATCCTTGTGTCTTATTCATTTGTGCATCGATTGAGTGATTAAATTGATTACTAGAGGGATGTTTGATCCTAAAGGGGTTTAGCAAATTTTTAAGTATCTAATTCACTCCTCCCCTCTTGGGTATTTGCCATAGCTTTAGGACCAATAGACCATTCATACATATTTTGCATTGATTGTTCGCTATAATTCAACCACAAGTATACAGTGCTAAGTCTTATACTATAATAGTGAGAAGGTTGTCATCTTCATAGGGATTGCTAATTCTAAGCAATCACTAGTTATTGTAGAAAGGAATCCTAATTTTATTTGAAAATTCAAGAAATAAGAAACTAAATAAGAAGTAAACGTGAACAGACTTTGATGTGAAGAAATCAAGATAGAGAAGATCTAGAGAATTGATTTCACTTATGTTTCAATCATGGTGTTTTCAACTCATTATATATATATTGATTGTTCTCTTGGTTTATAAATCAAGAATTCCAATGCACTCAACTCCCCCTCAAGTGTCAAGTCAAGTATCTATTCTCAATATTCTAATTTTGATATCCCTATAAAAATCAGAAGATTAAGAATGCATGAATATCTATGATTCTTTTTAGATGATTTCACAAAACCTAGAAGCTCTCCCAAGTTATCTAGAATTTTATGTTATGATGCCTAGATCCTATTTAGAATTAACTCTCCCAAGTGTCAAATCCCAAATATAAAATTATTCAATAGATAAAACTAAATTGAAAGCAATAAGAATAAGATGTAAAAAATAAACCAATAAAAATTCTCAATAATAGAATTAGTGAGTCACACCAAAATATCCACATAAGATCCATCTCCCCTCTATAAAAAGGAGTTTAGCTACTGATAATTATAATAAAAGATATTCCAAGTAATCTAAACATGATCCCAAAATTAATGAAAGAACAAGAAAGATAAAACTTTAAGAATCTATTTATCTTCCTCTAGCTTGCACCCAAAATCTCTTGCCCTTGAAGTCCTTCATGCCAAAAGTCCCTATGTTCTCTCTCAAAAACTCCTTAAATAAACCTAATTAGGGTTATTTTACACTTTCATATGGATTGCCAAGTGGTTTTGCACATAAAAATGCAAAATACTAAAAATAAGGCACTTCTGCATTGCATTAGCGGTGCGGCTATACATTGTGGTACCGCGGTGCCAAAATTTATTGTCCACTCATGCCAAGAATAGTGTCTACTATTTAGGCCATAACTTTCTCCAAGATATTAGAATCATGTGATTCTTGATGATTTGGAAAAATTAATTTGAAGGGCTACAACTTTAACAAATTTTCCAAATTATCATCCATCTATTCCAAAAATCATCTACAAGTGATGCCTTTGTCATATTCAGCAAGTATGCAGTCTGAGATAGTTGTAGTGTTTTAGCCATAATGTCCATGTATGATCTCCAAATCTTGTGATTCTTCATTTTTTGGATAGATAACTTGAAGGGATAAAACTTCTTTGTTGAAAATTGTTCCTAAATCAATCTCGATATATACCAAAAAAGGCCCTTAAAATGACATCTTTTTTATAATAAGCTTCTTTTTGACATGTTTTGATGCCAAAAACACAAACTAACTCCACATAAAATTTGCGTAAGTTGTAAAGCATGGATATATACTTTAAATCATCATGTTTGTATTTTTAATATAAAACTCATTCAAGGACAATTGGATATGATCGAAGATAGTCGCAATATGATAAGTCAGATTGCATGCATTATAGTTCATTACCTTATTCTTCATGCATATAAAAAGATATCTCTATGAAGCACATTAGCATATGAAATGATAAATAAAGTTGAAAACAATATGGGTCAAGATTATTTATCCTTTTTTCTAAAACATCTAAACTTATATCAAGATGTGTATATTCTTACATAAATGATATCTCAAGAAAGCACTTACAATCCAAGCATATATGTCTGCATTTCAAGCTTTGTAAGCATCAATAACATAAATCAAATCTAAGACAAGTTTTATTGTTATCAAAATCATACGCATAAATCCAACATAATGGTCAATTGACCTTTCATGATTCCACCAAAATTGTTTGCCATACGGGATCACATCGAGATAGAGGTTAAAAACAAATTAGAGAGTAAAAAATGGTTAAATCTTAATTTTAGTTCCCAATGTTGATACTACTTATTGGATTCCAAATTTAGTGTATGGAAAAAAACAAAAAGATAAGCAAGATTGGGAATGAAATGGACTTTGCAAGTGCAGAAAAAAATAGCAGTGAAAGCACATAAGCATACAGTAATAAGAACACAAGGATTATAGTGGTTTGGGACCCTTTGGCACCTATTCCACTCTCCAAGGTATCCCTAACCTTATGTTTCATTATCAACGTGTGGAATCACACCTCCCTTAGTTTCCTAAGATCACCAAAAACTCATACACAACCCAATTTTTCTAGAGCTTACTAGGAACTCATATAATGTTAATTTTCCTCTAAGCTCACCAACAAACTCTTATACCAACTAGTTTCTCGAGCTTACCAACAACTCCTTCTAATAGATATATCATATACACTGAAATGCCTCGAATGAAACTAAGTTGTACAAAGTAAGCTCAAAAGTAAGATTAAAAATATGAAACTTTACGGTGTTTCATTCTCCTCTGAAATGAGAAAAATGTAGCTTTCAATTCTCTTAAACATTGGAGAGCCTTGGAGTGAATACACTTGGAAACTTGAATGGGTTTCTTGTAATTGATTTATGTTTAGCTTATGGAACCCTCAAGATTCATCTCTTCTTTAGTGGAACTTCTATTTATAATTTTTGGAAGGCCATTGCAATTTGCTTTAGTTCAGGTTTTTAGTGTTAACATTAACTTGTATTTTACTCAAAAAGTTGCCAACACTATCTTTAAATCACCTTTCAAAACTATGGAGGTTGAGTGCATCTTTTGAAGCTTCCTCTGAACATTATGCCTCCATTTCAACATTTTTTTTCAAACTTTTGAAGGTTAGGGTTCATCCTCTGAAGCTTCCTCTAAAGGTTAATAAACCCAATTACCACCAATGGCTATATTTTAAGACCTTTGAAATTTGGAATGCATCCTTTAAAGCTTCCTCTAAATCTGAAAGATATCTAAAACTTTTGCATACTCTAAACCGTCCTCTGAAACTTTGAGATGCAAACTCTGAAGCTCTAGAGCTTCCTTTGAAACCTCTAAAGCTTATGCATCCTTTGGAATTTTTTTTTGAATCCTCTAAAATCTCATCAACATTTCATTTGCTTTAATTTAAGTCATTAAACAAGTTTTGTTATCCTCAAAACTATATATCCAAACTCAATAGTAGGAATCTTCTTAACCGATCTGCTTCTTACACTAGATCTGAATAGTCACGAATTTAGCTTACATCATAGAAAGTGCTACAAAGGTTTGCTTCTTATTACTCCATGAGATGACATCATTATTCAGCAAGTACATATAACCTGACTTTGATTTACGCTCATCTAGGTCTCCTCCCCAATTAGTATCTGAATAATTTTCTAGGCATAAATCATGTCGCTGGTTGGATATGGAATAATTTGTTTTGCCTTTGAGATATCTGAAAATTCTTTTGATAGCCTTCCAATGAGCTCATCTAGGATTTGATTGATATCGACTGACTATGTAGGTTCCCAGAGTTTAGCTGAACCCAAGAGGAGAGAGGTGAATTGGGTATACAAAAATTCATTGCTTAATCCCTATTGATAAATTTCCCTCTTTTTGTGATTTTGTGTAGTGCATTGTAAGATAAATAATAAAAATAGTAGAGTGTATGAAGAATAAACTCATTGTGCCTTGGATTCTACTATATCCCATATAATGGAAATACAAAAGTGCTCCCAGCACTCTTCTGGATTCTAGCTCCAGGGCGCATAAACATAGTGCCCCTAGCACTCTTCTGGTTTCACAAGCTCACCAGGAAACTCACTGGTTTCTAAGATCACCAGCAAACATGATGGTTTTCTAGAGATCACCAATAACTCTCTGGTTTTCAGATTAACCAGAAAACTAATAAACTTTAGAAAGTGTTGCAATAAAGCACAGGGGAAGATGAAATCTTTTATAGCTCTAGTAATACAAAAGGATCTTCCCAAAATGTAAAAATAATTATCATAATGATCTAAAGGTTAAAGCTCATTAAAGATAATTGAAGGTTAAGCTGTGGCCATGGGTGGAAGGATTTGCATAAGGTTTAGCTCATCTGAAAAGTGTTCCTTCACCACCTTGACTCATCTCACCACTTATCCTTAAATAGCTCTCTTGGAAACTTAACCATTGGAGGAAGATGATCTTCATTGAATGTAGAGATGAAGGTAGATGAGCAAGAATAAATGCAAAAGACCATTCTGATAATCTCCCATTTGAAAATGTCATCTTCTAATTAATTCCCATATGCTTAGAGTTGTTTTGCAGTGCCAACCTTGATATATAAGAAGGTGAATAGATGCTTCAAGCAACTAATGAATGAGGATATGCTATAGCTCTAACTTGATTTATGATTTTTGAAAGAAGATAATAAATTCTGACAAACTCAGCATCTTCACTTTGATCAGTGCTTTATTGCATTTTTCTGAAGTTAATGTCAAACAAAGTCTCTTTCTAGTTGAATAAAGTCTCTTCTGTTGAACCAAATAGTGCATGTGGCAATCAGTCAAGTTTTGATGATGAGTAACAATGTATGAGTGAACATGTGTGGTACTAATAGTTGTGTTACCAAATGTTGAAGAAATAGGCCTAAACATAAAGAGAAGCAATTTGAATACAGTGGACAACGTACACAGTAAATGCATCAGCAAGCACAATCTACTAGCCAAAAAAAGACAAGAATATTTAGAAAGAATGACATTGAAAACTTAAAAGAAAGCCATCAAGTACATCTGTAGTCATGGAGCTCAAGCCTCATTGAGTGATCAACCAAATTATCTACAAATAAAGTCAGTGTTAGATAGCATCCATCTTAAGAAGATTCAGACAAATCATTCCACAGACAACACAAAAAAATTGATTATAATCAACACTTGTCTGCAACTTAAAGATGAATTTAGTTTGTTAAAGAAGAGACAAAATGAAGTAGAAATCAGACAAATGAAAAAGCCAAAATAGAGATAAAACTACTCAAGCATTTTTCTATCATATAAAGCTCATCCAAAAATTGAAGAGGCCAAGGAACTTGTCTGCAATCTATGAAAATATAGAAGACAAAGAAGAAGCGGCATAGCAACTAAAGAAGAAAATTTTGTTTATCGTCTTCACCTACAAGAGTTGTCTACCACCAGCAATAGACAAACCATCAGACAACCTTTAAAGAAGTAAGTCGTCTATGCCTCAATGAGTCATCTATTACTTAATAGACAACAATTATAAGAGAGACTAGAAGTAAAATTCGTCTACTCGCCATAACTTCATTTGTCACTTAAAATAGACAAACCAATAAACAAACCATTTGGAAGACTTTGTCTATGGGCAGAAACTTCATCTGCTAATCTCAATGGACAAACAACAGACAAAGTAAATTTTGTCTATTAGGGAAGAAGCTCTGTCTGTCAAGAAGAATCGTCTGCTACTTACGACAAACTAAGGCACTTCGGTTGATAAGAAGAAGACTTCGTCTCGTGAAGGATACTTTGTCTGTTATGAGATGCTCTATCCTCACCACAAAGATCGTCTGCTACTTATAAGAGACAAAGCAATAGACAAAGCCATCTCACCTAATGAAGGAAACTTCATCTATCAAGAAAACATCGTTTGATGAATAATGAAGAAGAGAAACTTTGTCTACGCTTCTACGATTTAGCGGTTACTCATAATAGACAAACAAGAAGATGAACTAAATTGCTACAATGGTCTGTAATAACAACGAAGTGTTCTATCATGTGGATCTACTCAGAGTTACTTTGTTTATTACTTACAAGAGATAAATTCAATATATGATCTAACAAAGTTCTTAGGTGAAACATAGCATATCATGAACAGTAGAAGCCATCTGTGCCAGACATTGCTGACTGCACTCTCTTGTCACAATCTCATTCGAAGTAAATTTTATAAAGCAGACCAAACAATTCAAAATTAGCTGAAGGTGGAAAGAAATTTAAAGGAAAATAGTTTACACTCTGACAAAGGTTGCAATACTCAGAGGCTGCATCCCTTCAGGCTTAAAGAGCATCTTTCCAAGCTAGTGAATGAGTCATTCAACTA
Source organism: Pouteria campechiana (assembly GCA_036873735.1). Classification (NCBI taxonomy): domain Eukaryota; kingdom Viridiplantae; phylum Streptophyta; class Magnoliopsida; order Ericales; family Sapotaceae; genus Pouteria; species Pouteria campechiana. Next base: position 5,476 of record JAYJMB010088565.1, on the reverse strand, counting down.
GAAAAGTCTTCATCCGGCGTTTGCTAAAACTAGAAAGGCACCTTCTTGAAAGAACGACGCTATAGGCTTTCCAGCTACAATTGAGTTTCTCAAGAAGACAACTTTTCAATGAGAGAAATTAGAATAGTCTTCAACATTAATAGAAAGCCAACTACCTCCAATAGGAAGAAGTTTCTGAATCAATATAAAGGTAGTGCGGTGTCAATGAAGAAGGTCAAAGAAGTTGAGCGAAAAACATGAACAAAGCTCAAATGAGTAACACCTCTCTCAATTAGACTATGCTTCCTTCAAGATAATCAATCTCCATTGCGCTTATAAACAATGAGCCTAAATGTTCTATCATAATCATATACCTGGAGCATTGATATCTAATGAGCTTCAATGAGATATCATTTTATAAATGAGCTTAATCATTGTACAAATCAGCCTAAGAAAAGAGGCAATGTAATGTACAAAACAAGTGCTGTCAAATCAACTATGTGAATTAGTGGTGAACTTAAGAAAACAACATTGTATGAGTTGTTTATAAGTTAGTGGTGATCTTTGAAACCAGTGAGTTTCCTAGTGAGCTCGTAAAACCAGAAGAGTGTTGGTAATACTATGTTTATACCCCTGGAGCTAAAAGCCAGAAGAGTGTCGGGGACACTTGTTTATGCCCCTTAGATCTGGAATCTAGAAGAGTGTCGGGGACACTAGTGTACTTGCATTATATGGGATATAGTAGAACCCAAGGCACAATGACTTGGTGCCCTTGGAAGAGTAGATGTAGGGACGGGGTTCCCAAACCACTATAAAAATTATGTTGACTGCATGTGTTCGCTTGCTTATTCTATCTTTCATGCACTTCACTATTTTCATTAGTTGCTTGAGTAATTATTTTATATCCTTCATTACTTCATCAAGCATAATGTTATCACTCACATTATCACACACACACTACAACCTATTTGACATAGGAATGACCAAGAGAAGTTGAATTTGGAAAGTAAAGCAATCATACAATCAGACATGGAATTACATATATACTGCATCACTACTTTCTCTTAGCTCATCAAGTTTTATTCGGCCATAATTTTTATTTGCTCAATTCACTCCTCCAGAAGTTAACTTCTGAAGAGATTCTCATGGCAAATCGTTTCACAATATTCCTGCTCAAGGATAAGTTAGTTGCAAACCTCTATGAATTATCATTTTGTTATAGACTCTAAAAACTTTGAAACTTCTATATCTTACTAAACTTGATTAAAATGTCCATGTGTAGCCTTATTAAAAATGCATGAGAAACTATTTGTGACAAAGCTAACTATGTACAGAGGATCTGAGCGATTGACTCTATGCAATAGCAACAAAAACAAAAACAGCAAAAAGAATCATTTAAGAAGAAGTGAAAAGAGTTGGAAGACAATCAAGTATTTTCAGTATATTATTCGTTCAAGAAAATAAGGTAACTTTCTGATCTAAACTTTCAAATCTTCAAGACATTGATATTTGCCTTAAATGTTACTTAGTTGATAGCATATCATTTTGAATGTCATACACATTATATTGAAAGTATAATTTGCTTGTGCATATGATTAATTACTCAAATCATTATCCTCTAATCATAAGTAAATCACTATTATATTCTCAGACAATCATAAATATCTTGAATAAAAAACAAATTAAAAAATCCCATCATCTCATATTTGCCAGCAAACGAAGTCATCACTTTGTCTATCGGATTGTCTATTGCCATCAAATTCGTCTAAAGCTCCCGAGGACATACTTGATAAATACTCTATTGAACTTCACCTCAGACCCACCTCTCACACTCACTAATAGCAACAGAATCCTTCCTCAGAAAAGGGTGATTCAAATTCCCACTATTTTCTTCTCTACTTCTCATCTTCTTGGCGCCATTTTCCTCCACTAGTATTGCTACCAAAAACCCCCAAAAGGTCTTCCACCTCAGAACCCTAAAACCTTAGCTAATGGAAATGGCAAATGCAAGAGCTACAAAGAAGAATCTAGCATCCATGTCCAAAAGAAAAAGAAGTAGAAAGGAGTCAGAGGAACTACATGTGTTAGAAAGAAGCAAAGTATGGAAAAACAGATTTCTAGAGGTAACTTTCCAAAATGATGAACAAAGTTATCAAGATTACATGAATAAATTTGTCAATAGAAAAGTAGTAAAGGATAGAGCCATTGATTTCAAAGCTTTTTAAGAGATGAAACTAGAAGTATGTGACTGGATAAGTTTCTAGGGCTAGAAAAATCATATGAGTCACAGGGATGAAAGTTATTCCAGAATGGTAAAAATTCTTCTCTGCAATTATGACCATAAGAGTAAGAAATCATGGATTGGAAACAAGGAGATAGATCTGTCCCCTAAAAACACTAGAGAATACTTGAATCTTCCCTTAGTTGAAAGACTGACACTTCAATGGCCAACACCCAAAAGAGAATTGTTCTCTCGGCTGATAGGAACATCCATTGGAGAGAATGTAAAGAATCTAAATCCCAAGGATCTAGATGTAAACTTAAGGCTTGCTCACCTTATCCTCAATAACAACATTCATCCCAAGGTTGGAAGTAGGGAAAATGTTTCTGAGAAAGATGCAAAGATTCTTTGGGTGTTGAAGTATAAGAAGAGATTGGATCTTGCCAAACTGATGTCATACCATGTCTTTCAAGTCAAATCATCACCAAGACTTCCTTTGCCTTATGGAATAGCAATGACTCAAATATTCAGAAAGTTAGAGGTGGATTTATCATATGAAGCTCCAAAAAAATTCAAGTCCTCAGACATGATAGATGAAATAATATTGAAAAGGATGGGAGTAACCATACCATCAAGTGATACAGTCATTAAGAAGGGTAGAAAGGAAAACAAGCATAAATGATTGAATAAGAAGAAGAAGAGGAAGAGGAGAAAGGTGTGAGAAGTGAAGAACATGAGCAAGCAGATAGAATATAAAGAGAAAGAGAAGAAGAAGAAGAAGAAAAAGTAGAAGAAGAAGAAGAAGAAGAAGAAGAAGAAGGAAGAATAGAATCTATTAGGGAAGAAAGAGAGGAAGTCCTTTCAATAGCTGCAACAAAAGAGGCAAGAACACTAGAAAGAGAAGCAGCAATTACAGTAGAACCATCTCCACATAATAGCCCAATCCCATCTCCCTTTAGACCTACTCACTCACCTTCAGTAGTCCAACACATTCCACAAGGTCATGAGTCTCCACATAATAGTCCAACTCCATCTCTTTTTGTACCTAATCATTCATCTCCACATACCTAACACATTCCACAAAATCTTGAAAACAGGCTTCAAAATATTAAAATATTTACTGCATCTATGACACTAATGTAACGCCCTACACTCCCACCCTAGGTGTTTTAACCACGTCATCCCGGGGCCAATGCGAGACGCTACCATCTTATATTCCAAAAAAGAATCTTACAAAAAATCCGGCAAAGTCTCCTTTAAAATATAAGGCATTTCTCCTGTACAATCATGCATTACATAATAATATAATTCTATTTATCTATACAATATAAACAAAATTATTAAAACTCACCCATACACCCATAGCTACCCAAAATCGTAGCCATATCATGATGGCAATGAGTATATCTAGCTTGTTATTACATCCATTCACAACATTACATACATTAATTACTATGACATGTCAATACCTCTATTATACATTACTTGAAAGATATACATACAATGAAAAATTTCCTTTTCAATACATCATATTAATACAACTATTATCTTCGAATCTATCTCTCAAGCATTGGTCTTCACCTGCTAGCTAAAAATTCAAAACAAAGGGGTGATTCCGAGTAAACTCAGTAAGTAGGTGTATAACAAAGCATAAATAACAAGAGGGATCCATCAAGCATCCCAAAAGTATATTCAGCACGAATACAATCTCAATTTTTTTGTTTTTATGCCATCTAGGCATAAATATATCAAGTGCAACTCATAGTTGAACATATCAAGTCACAATCCAGATATTACAAAAATACTATATAATCCAAGAAATACTGCATTACATAGCAATTTAATACATAATTACATCACATCATAACACAACCAATTCATACATCTTGGGATCTTCATTACTCCCAATTCACATATGCATTCACAATACCATATAACAATTCCTGAGATATTCACCATCCCAAATATTCTATACTTATACACATACTTTACAAACACAACAATCATGGGATAGCCATTATCTCCATTCACTCATACATGTTTAAATGCCTAAACATGGAATCCATATTAGACCATATAAAAACATTATGAGAATACATCTCAATATTAAACACATATACATAAATACATAATAAATAATAATTCATGGGATATCCATTGTCCGTAACAATCATTTCATCTATGCCCATTTGCAAACATATGGGATAGACACTATCCCTATCCATTTTAAACATTCACACTTTGAAAATAATCACACCTACTTACCTTAAAGTAGAACACTTTCATAAGCCTTTAATTTTAGCCTTCAATTCAATTGTTTAAGTTCAACATCCTTGCCCCATGGGTCCTACATACATAGCAATTCAATTTACACATAATTTTTCCATGAAAATATTTCATCATCCATTTAGATCTACTCACAATCTATTTCCCCATATAATTAACACTTAAGACCCATCATAATCAACATAGTTAATGGTTGATTTAATAACATAAATCATGCAATTCCATCCTACCTTCAAATAGCCCATTCATTTAGACATTTTGTCAGACAGAAAGCATGCATTTCTAAATTATATAGTTTAGCAACATAGCACATATGAAATTCATTTCATTTCATATACATTTAATTCCTAACATAATCATCACCATAATTACATCATAATGATGCTAATTTGGCCACAAAAATTAATTTAAAACAACACTTGCATTATTGCATTTTGAAACAACCCTCACTTAAACTTTTCCACAAACAAGTTGTGGACATGACTTGAAGCTTAATTGCCATCCATTCTAACTAATCTCTAACCTAACTAGCATAGTGAAAATACCATTTGATCACTAATTAACAAGGATTCATTCCCAAATAGACTATGTAATTAAGTTCATGCCACAAACAGTCCATTCCTGCATTTCAACATACATCTTGCATCTCCACAAACATCTTGAGCATACATGCTTGAAATTCAATTTTTTCCATCTTCACTAAACTATTCTTTAGCATAACATTAACCATTATTTAATGATTAATCACCTCTAAACATATTATGAAACCTTAATCATGTCCAAACAGTTGGTGTTTCAAGGCTTTATGTTGCAACTTCTCTTTTTGACATTTACAAACATATAGCATGCATATGTTCAGTCTGAAAATTTTCCATCAATATTAAGCTACAAATCATCATAAATTAGCATCAAGTAGTCAAAAATTATCATCCCTTGATAACCAAATTCATTTAAACAGATCATGACACCCAAATCAATGTCCAAATCATG